>JAWWEQ010015252.1:0-35965 GCA_035583055.1 Torymus tubicola | reverse complement strand
TATATATATCTATACACGCATTGTACTTTCCGTGAAGTATAAACTCTGCAAGCTCATCAATAAAACTTTATCCTAAAATACACATACACTCACGTTCTCCCTCAAGAGCATCGCATATGTGTATCTCTATACGAATCTCCGAAAAGACGCGCACTCGAAACCTTCTTTGCCCCCTTAGGAGAGAAACGAGCATAAAGCCATGTCACCAGGGACGTAGCCGGATTGCCGTTGCGCCTCCATAATGGATTAGAACTCGAATAAGTCCATATAGCGTTTCGGGATTCCCTTTATCACCGACGCGACGCGTCGTATTATTATGGTTAGAGAGCTTTGAGCTGAGACGAGCGTGATTATGTAATGAATTTATGAGCAAAACGCAGGCGATGGAGCAAGATTTATAATACAAGGTTGTAGATTGGTGTTGTTGGTTTTTCATAGATGAGGAATATCGGGCAGCAAGATTCAATTCGGTTTGCGGAGGAATAGGAACGGGATAATAATAGTTAGCAAGTGAAAAGGTAAACTGTAGTTCTGGTCCGTGGGTTTTGTGGTTCGGAAGCGAGAGGGTCCCTGGGGAACTATGATTGCAAGATGGCACTATGTGTACTTGCTAACTAAGTTTGTTTATTAATTGATTTAAAATTGTGTTATAAAGTAAGATGTGTGCTGCATGAAGTTCATTACTTTAATTTTCTAAAGTATATGCTCTATAGTAATTGATAAATTTATGATCTAATTTTCATATACTAGTTTGCTCAATCTTATTAAAATAATATTCTCAAATACCTCGATTAATAAAATATTTTTGTAATATAATTTAAAATTATTTTGATCAATTTTTTGTTACATAATTTTTTGATCATACATTGCAATCTATCTTATATCGTTGGCCGAGGGGAAGAAGACACTAACTCGGACGAGCGCATAAGACAGTACTAACTCGGGCGCCCGCTTTTAGATTTTTGCGGTTGACTGTACTTTCGCAGACAAATTTCATACAAATCTGATTTTTTGATCTGCTGAATTTGATTTTGGAGTCTCCTTTTCTGTACAACAATAAGTTCATGAGCGGGAGACCAAAGGTTTATATTAAATTATTATATTAATATCCTAAGTCTCTTTTTTTAATTGAAAGCGTACGCCCCATAAATCCTCAGATTTAACGAATTATTAACGTGAAAAATGTCTTCCGCTCATGAACTTATTGTTATACAGAAAACTAGACTCCAAAATCAAGTTCAGCAGATCAAAAAAGCCAATTTGTACGAAATTTGTCTGCGAATGTACAGTCAACCGCAAAAATCTAAAAGCGAGCGCCCGAGTTCGGACTTTCTTACGTTCTCACCCGAGTTAGTACTGTTTTACGCGCTCGCCCGAGTTAGTGTCTTCTTCCCCTCAGCCAACGATATAGTAAACTCAAGCCAATATACATACGTAGCCAACGCTACAAAAGAACGCGTAATATAAAAAAAACCTTTTGATACTGACCCTATATCATACCCCATCAAGATTGACACTCTTTGTAAGTTTACTTCCAGCCTCGCTTTTAATCTCCTTTGAAACCGCGTAACTGGCCTTCCATCTAAAACAAGTACGTGTGTACCGTAACACCATCCCACTTCAAGAGAAAATAAGCACAGAACTGTGAAGGCTCTACTATTTCCCTCGTGTGTTCGTTCATTTTTGTTAGGGTTTCGCGTAAAAAAAACACAGCGTGAAAAGGGGAGACAGAAACACGGAACTGGACGAGTAGCAGTTCAAAGAAACGCGCGCACCGTTATTACGGACATTAGAGCTAGCGTGATTTGAGAGGAAAGACTTCCTTATTTCCGCTAACGTGGAAATAAGGGTGCAGCCGTTTGGGAAACAAAAAAAACTCGCTTGTAGGTCTGATTAAATGACGCGGTGTAGGTCAGTACCTATTAATGTATAGGAAGTATATAATGAGTATAGGTAGTACGGTAAAAGCGAATGTAAAAGCAGTACCTCGTTGCGTTATTTAAGAAATTTTAGCCGACTTTTTCCTTAAATTTCCCAGGAGATCAGACGCGTGCGCGGGGACATGCTTCTTTTTTTCAATTCGACCGGCGGCTTATATACGTTTCGCGAATAATGGCGAATATATAATATATTGCACTCCCGGATTCGCGATGCGAGGTCGACGTTTCATTTTAATAACGAGAGAGGGTTTCGAAATTATTAGCTGCACGATGTCTCTGAAATATGTAGATAAATTAGCCTCAATAACGCATGCGTATGAATTATTATTATCCGTATATATTGTCTCTGATTATTTCAGTTTTGCGCCACAATTTTTAATCAAACTTTCATCGAATGGAATCATGATATTTATTGGATGATAACTTTATATAATAGCAACGTCCTTTATTACATCTAATGTTTATATAGTATAATTATAGTCACTTTTACGATACCAAAACAAACTAAATCTATAAAATATGGCACCGCAAAATTACAACTTTAACGACTTCCAATACGTGCAACCCACAATTTACGATATTAATTCTATATCAAAATTAATAAAAAAAAGAATATACCAGATAAAATAATTTCAATCACTCCCCCCCCCTCTCTCTCTCGTAATCCAGCGGAAAAACAAGAGAAATATGCAATACCAATAAAACCGAACGAGCGCAGATGTATATGTTTATAATATCGATAAACATTACACGTCGCCCACCAGCCGTTAATTATATATATATTCAATATCCAAACGTACCGCAGCTCTTAAACCACACGTTAAAATTTAAATTTAAAAATTCCGTAACCGTAATCACGTGAAAGTGTAACAAAAGTATTCGTCAATCACAAAAATCAGTACAAACTAAAACATCGATATCGATCTAATCAAATCAATCACGACTATTGATGTTTGCAAAAACTCACTCGCACGTATGCAAAATTTAGTCTTTCTAGTTGATATAGACAGTTATTAGAAAGCATTGCGTGCGCACGAACAATTTTCAACCTAAATTATAGAACGGAGTGGATATAATATATAAAAGCGCAGAGGCATTATCTCCGCGTTGAATACGCGCGAGAATAAGCGCGTACATCGGCCACGTTTTATCGGGATTAAAGCTCCATAAGTCGATCGTAAAATAAGTTATTATAAAATTTCAAATCGGATGTGTATATAATATACATCGTCGGACATTGTCGGCCAAAAAAGCGCTTTAACGAACTTTTAATCCATTTTTATAACGGATTTCACGCCCCAATAATCCAATATATATTGTCCTCGAAAAATAATGCATATCTGCGCACTCCTCACTCGCACGTATTCCCGAGGGACCGACATCTCTACCTCATTTATGATTCTCGCACACACACACACACACATATCCACGGGTTCTCGTTCGTAATAAACCCATCAGCTGGGCGACGCGAACGGAAATTAATTACCTACAAAATATTCTACCAATGTTGTTTTTCAACGAAAAAAATCATCCTATATATATGTATAATAATCCGATAAGCCATCCAAAGCTTTTTCTCTGTCTCGTTTCTCGTGCTCTTATGTAATATATATGTACGTCGATTTCATCGATCTCCCAGCTCTGCCTAATAAAATCCATCGTTTCGACGCGCGACGCTCTTGAGAAAAAAAAAGGAACCGCTTTCTCTTTCTCTTTACCAACGCGAAACCACGTGACGTCCATTTGTCAAAGCGCGCTTTGCTCGATGGCGAGGGTGAAGAGGGGAAAACTGGAGGGCGGGAATCGCCTTGATGACAACTAAGAATTGGAATCCGTTCACATGAATGTGTATGTGTGCGAGGGTGAAATGGTGTCTGGGTTCGTGGACGTTCAAGGGCTTCCGGAATTTTGGAAATGACAGTAATAAAAAAAAGAGCGTGTCGACGTCGATGAAGGAAGTGTGTTTGTTTTATTGGGAACTGGTACGTTTAAAGATTATTGTTTTATATTCAAGTATTTTTGGAAATTCCTGTGTGCGTGGGTTTATTATTATTTGAAGTGAAACCTAAGGCGTTTGTTTTTTATTAAAATTATCGAGTAAAACAATACAATTGAGAGCTTATGCGGAAATAAATACTTATATTATAAATCGACAATATCAATGTTAGTAATATGTTAACACTATCATGTACTTTCGATGATTAAATGTTTATATTATACACATAGCATTAATAATATTGATTTCAAAGAGATGTCATAGCAGTCAACTATGCAAAATATTTTTCCCTTCTCTTTACATTTATACAATACAAAATATCTTTCTCATTTATTTGTCCTTGTACCACAGCTATATAATTTTTTATTATCAGATAATATATTTTAAGACAAAATTTTCACGATATCCTAAAATATGATATAGTACTTTACGTTTTTCGCATATAACGAAAAATCAAGATCAATTTTCATCTCAAACTATCATCCGTAAACCCAATAACCTCCAAGCTCTCTCGGGCGGCCAAAAACTTGCCTCGTAAAAGCATATCCTCATTCGAATCTAAAAACTTTCAATATTCCCCGTTTTCTTCGATCTCCGACCGTCACCTATTGACACTGAATACCTCCTATATATATATACTCTCTCACCCACACACATCTATATACGTATATATAAGACACACTCCACCCCCCGCGTCGATTTCCGGCGCGCCCGGATATATACATCCCTCTCTATCCTAATGGAAACGCAATATCTCCCCCTCCCTTATACTCCCCTCCTATACGCGCGTGTGCGAACTTAGATGTGCTCGTCGTGAGAACGCTACCGTGACGACTATCGTCGCCAACTATCGTTCCAAAGATTCGACAACGTCGTCGTCGTCGTCGTCATGTGGAGTGACGAGAAGCTATACATATATACTAGCGGCACACCCCACATGGGGATATTGACTATATGTATATATGTGTATATGTGTGTGTTAACCGAATGATATACTAACACCGGCTGGTATTAGCCGGATATTCGCGACAGCTGCGACATACGCTGTATTTGTCGGTGGATATGTGCGTATGTGCGTCTATGGACTCAAGCTGTTACACTCTAAAGTTGAATTAGTGAAAATTGCTCCACCATTTCAATTAGTGGAAAAACTACTAATTTATTTGTAAATATTCACTATTTGATTAGTATTTTTTTTAACGACTAATCAAATTAGTATAAAATACAAATTAAATTAGTAGTTTTAAAAAACTACTGAATGAAATAGTAAATATGCACTAATAAATTAGTAGTTTTTTCCACTAATTGAAATGATGGAGCAATTTTCACTAATTCAACTTTAGAGAGTAGATCGACGGATGCGTGTATATAATTCGAGTCCAAAGGCTGTGCCGAGGGATAGAGAGAGAAAGAGAGGAGGCAATGTCAAACGTTTGTTTAGGTGGATGTTGGTTTATTACCGTGAAAAAAAGGGGGAGGAGTGAAGGAAATTAGAGAAGTTGCTATGCTGTTACGAAAACAAAACGATTTGATCATTTGTACGGATTTCAGCTATCTTTGTCGAGGGGGTGGTCTGGTCCGTTCCTTGCTAAGGCTACTTTTTTTTTATTTGGATTGCGAAATAATGAGCTTGTATTATTATCTTCCACAGCAATTTGCTCGACTTATTCAAAGCTTGAATTACGTTATTCTGTTTGCGAGTAATTGCGAAAAATTAATGATCAGCCAATACGTGTAATTCGAGTAAGAAATCCTCATTGTATGCGCGGGCATGTTATGTTAATCGAAATAATTGCGCTGAATACGCCGGCTATGACAATTCCCACATGTTATTAGCAGTAATCAAAAGGCGTTTGAATAAAAAGCCAATTACGAAATAAATAACTCTGGTAATTTTGAATGTGTAGTGTTCTTTTCCGTGTTTCAAAATAATAACATTAAAAGTTAAGTACAAAGCTCGGAGTTAAATTTGACTAAAATTTATATGTGTATTTGGTGTTTTTAGATAAAAATAAAGATTATGGTTAATGTAATTATCGAATTATATAGACGGAAAATAAAAGAATAGGCTGTTTCAGATAACCGTATCTACGAGGAAATCTAATAGTTCTAGTTACGATCGGCTATAATAATAAAACCTTTCATATTTCGTTTCTATATTCTAATTAATAAACAACATTATTATATGATTGTTGCAGATTGCAAATAAAGATAGTTTTCTATAAAGATTTTTATTACCCACTTCTTAATTACCTTTTCATCAAATTATTTGTGTAAATATATATACACACACAATTACTATTCTAAAACAAGCATAATCCTTGATACAGTACAAATAAACGTCTTACATCAAATTCAAATCAGCTCAAGCCACTATATACGTACTACTATACTCCACTACTGCCTTCTATACTCCACCTCATGAATATGTAAAATCTCATTGTTACGCACAATGTATACGAATATCTTCTCTTTCTCCTCTCAAAAATAGTATCCGCGCGCGCGCGCTTCAATAGCCATATTGTGGCAAGCGAGAATTCGCGTTAATTAATTATATCCGACTATAGGTTGGCCAGCGTGCGTGACATAATGGACGGTACGTGTCGACGGCGGCGAAAATAGGGGAAACAAGCGCGACGTTAAATGTTTCAGCCTTCGGTAACCTCGACGCGGAACACCGATGAACAGATCAACGCTGCGGGGAATGAAGCCTTGGAGAATAGATAGAGAGAGAGAGACAAGGAAAAGAAGAAACGTTTGGTATTGGTCTGGAAATAGCTGGCGATTATTCCGTCAGTCTGTTTGATTGTTTTATTTAAAAGTGGTATTTACATGGAGAAGTAGGATGAATAATTGAGGAAATTCACCGAACGAAAACCATGGTATGGAAGTGGGCAATAAAGTGAATGAGATTGTGTTTGAAAGAGGTGCTTTGTTATGAAGCGAAGATTTAATACAGAAAGATCCAGAAAATTAATTTTATTATATTTTAATATTGGGATAAGCCAATTTTTACAATAGCAATTCGTTTTGGTATAATAAAATTATAATTTTAATTCAAGTAATAATATGAAGGATATTTAGTCGAGATATGAGATTTAGTTTGCCAATAAACAATTGCGTAATACGTTGTAATAATATGTTTTATGTGACTGATTAAATTCAATGCAACAATTATAGAGATTATATGATTCATTATATTCGTAAACTAAAAAAATCTTGAATTATGAGCTAAAAGCGCAGCTTTATTTAATAATCCGTACGCGTTTCATGTTGTACAAAGATTTCAAAGACCATTGAAGATACACCCTTGACAAAAATATATTATAAATCCCCATATAACGAGTTTAAACTTTTCGCCGTAAATCTACCAAGCTGTACATATAACAACTGGTCTCTGCAATCAAAATACCAAACACAGTTCTTTACGTTCATATTTATCCTAAACCCAAAATGACTTTCAAAAAACCATTACGACCCACGTTTATTATTTAACTCTATACAATCCACAAATGAGAACTTTCCCAACTGACCCACATTCGACGCGTCGCACAGTGTTGAGAAAATCTCAACGCTCCATCTTAAACTAATTAAACCAACCGACTATCCCATACCACCAGCAGACCGAACCTTTCACCCAGACACAAAGCCTGCAGTGCCTCCCTCTCTTACCTCGAAAATTAGGAGCATCGGCCAATAATACACAACTTCGCCTTAGCCCCTTTCACCCTTCTCAACTTTATCGCACCCTCCCCCGAAACTCGAGAAGCTCGTGTGGCGCGCGCACGCAATATCGCGCGTTAAACGCCGCTTTCAATGCGCCCGCGTGGAATCTTCATGTGAAATTCATTGGCAAGGGGGGGAGAGGGAGGTTATAGGCGATCGGTGGTTCGTGGCTAAGCGATTTTTAAGGGGTACCTCCCGTCTGTCCCATCGATGATTAATGGCGTGTACCAAAGCTCTGCCGAATTGCTTTGGAACGTGTAATAAAGACGTTGTGGTTTCGATTTTTTTTGTACGTGAGTAATGATTAGCTGCGTTGTCCAAAGGGGATGAGAAATGTTATTAATTATCAAATGATGAACTGGTGGTGGTCGATTATTTATAATGAGTGATTGTTCGGTATAGCTTTGGTTCGTGGAAATCTGGATAAATAAGGTCGTGTAAAATTGAGCCAGGGTTGATTAATAAACGTTGTCGTAGCTGTAAAAGTTGAGTAACAAGAATGCGCTGCGGATATTATATCTGCGCGTAGTTCCTCTACGGTGTAGCTTCGAGTACTGTAGCTCATTAAGATTGCATAAAATTTCATTTGCTTTTAATGAATCATTATGCTGGTGTAATTTATAAAATATACTATACGAAGTAGACGCTTTATCTAGACTGACGAAAAATCTTTGAAATTAGCATTTATATTAATTTTGATAAAAAGCGTGTCACTCATTATTCATGACACGAAATTTTAAACCTTTACTACGTGTAAGGAAAAAAAGAATAAAAAGTAAAAAAAAATTAAATGTTCTAAACCAGTGTCGTAACGATCAGTAAAGATATATACGTACAACTTAACCGTAACATTGCAAACTTGTAATGCCAGTTATCGCTATAGGCCCACAACCCATAACCGTAAAATGCAAATGAAAGCCAGCAAACAGACACACGAGCGCGGGCGCAGTGATCGCGGCATTTACCCTCTCCGCGCGAATATGCATGCACATTTCGCTGGCAAAATATACATCGGCAGATGGTACACATATATACACGTACACGCGTGGGAGGCTAATTTTCAGTAGTTAACGGGCGATTAAGCAATTTGCAAATGGACAAGAGATGAAATATATATATATACATACATTATACAAGGTTCAAGCTGCGAACAAGCGCGCCCACGCGTGATTTTGGATTACATCGGCGTGTACCTGCGCAGAGTGGGTGGAGATTGACTAACTTGTATATAGTTATATTGAAACGCGTGGAAGCTGTTGCGCACACGCTTTGGTTACAAGTTCAGAGAGCGAGCTTGACAATATAGCGTGCGCAATGCGCTCTAATTTACACGGGGCTGTGTCAAAAGTATTTTTGCCTTTTTTTATACTTTCCTTTAAAGAAAGTTTGTTTATATATTTTTACGTCTTATTTTTCTCAAAGTTGTTTATAGTTACTTGAAGTTTGAAAAAAAAGAGCGGACAATCGTTATCTTAGAAGAACGCGAACTTTCTTTTTTTATTAATCTCTCTCGCGCGCGCGCGCACGAGCGATACTTCTATCAAGAAAATAGTATAGATGAGTGCCGCATGAGGTATATATACACGGAGAGAAATTTTCTAGTAAATTTTACCAGTGAGCTTAGTAATCAAGAGACGGACCGCTAAGATCCTAAAAATTACCAATTTTTCTAGTAAAATTTACTATAATTCTAATAAATTTTACTATAATTCTAATAAATATTACTATAATTCTAATAAATTTTACTAGAAAAACTGGTAATTTTTGGGATTTTTACGGTCTGTCACTAGATTACCAAGCCCACTCGTAAAATTTACTAGGAAATTTCTCTCCGTGTAATACTTGAGCGAAGATCTTTTTTAATGAGCCCTAGTTTAGAAGGAGTCTTTAGAAAAGCTACGAAAAGTTTGTGTGTGCGACCCTTCTGCGCGAAGTGTGACGTAGATTATGGCTTTTGTGATAACCGCAAATACGAAGAATTTAATTCATAATTAATTAGCTTTAATAACTACAAATATGAATAATAATAAAGTTTACATCATATATTCAATGTAACGTACTATTTTTTCGAAAAATTGATAGAACAAAATGAACTCCTTCAGCCAGTCTAAATAATACATTTTACGAGCATCTCCGATCTCACGTGATTGTCGAATTAACCCAATTCCCGCAGCAAACATTTTCGCTAAAACGCAATTCTTAATTTATTGACCATAGCCGCGTGTCAGCGTTTCTATTAGACACTAAACCTGCAATACAACGGGTACTACGAGCGAGAATATACCGCATTGCGCAAATACTAAGTATTTTCAAAAAAATGTAAAGAAAAAAACTGCAAAAAAATAAAGAAAACAAAAAATTGAACGTGCAATGGTGTAGAAAAGTGCACGCACTGGGATACAGCACATATGACGCCGACCATTACGCAAATACACGAACGTATTAGCTACACTTGGCGTTACTCTTGCGCGTTGAAAATTTTACGCATTTCGCGTCTGTGTATATGTACGCAGCTGCGTTGTTACGTTTTCAAAATCATATATAAGAGTAATTTATGTGTTTCACATCTGCGCTAGCTTATACTGCTTATCGCTTTATTAAACGCGTATAATACCCGGAGATTTTTCGCGCCAGCGTGTAAAGTTAGTTGTAAATAATACCGCACGCGTTTCAATTAAATCGCGACAAGCCATATATACTATATACACGCTTCTGGATTCTTCGCTATGAAGCTGTGGCTTAAATTCGTTGCTAAAAATACGCACGTAACAACTCTCGAGGAATTACCATTTCTTAATTAAATCCCGTCACACTATATATATACTCTTTCCCCCCGCGGGGAATATTAAAACAATGCAAATTTAAAATTATCTTCGCATAAATTTTCAAAGCCGTGCGGAGAATGGGTATACTAACGCGAGAGAGAGAGAGAGAGAGAGAGACGGATAGATAAGATAAACTGTCACTTAAGCGGACGAGATAAAGGCGTTAAAAAGATTGTAAATCATCGTAATTTTTTTTCCCACTGTATAGTGGCATAAATAATTCAACCTCGCATGTGGCTTGTCATTCGGATCGCGCGCATGTATATAGCACGCGTGATGTCTCCTCCCTTCGTCGCTGCAGCCACGCGCACGCGCCGCGACAGGATGGCAATTTTCGTCGGTGCTCGTAAAATATTTACCAACTGCATATAGTCGTGCATGTATGTGTCTGTGAAAAACGTGGACACGTGCGGGTCGAGACCGCGCCTCCTTGTTCGTGCAGGATTCATGAATATTATACGTTGACCGTGTGAAAATTGTAATTATATACACACTGATATGTTGTGACCGATCAATCGGAGAGGGCGGTTCTCTATCCGCGTGAAAAGCTGATAACGATCGCAGAGTTATGTGCAGTTGTTGAGGTTCAAGGTTAAGAGGGTTGGACGAGTGGAACCTTGTTAGGTGGGGGTATGAGAGTGGTAGGGTCTTACGAGGTTGGTAGTTTGGCGAACTTTTTTTATGGTATGTTTTGAGGTGCAAATATGCTATCTTAAATCAATCGATTTTAGATAACGAATATTCTACTGAAGAATAGATAGATTTTTTTTTTTAACCAACTCGCTACAGCAACACCGACCTACTTTTCACTTATTCATTTATATATAGATAGTGAGTTTTATGATTTATAGGGTATAAAAGATTTGAATTATTTGTGATTGAAGAAACATTGGATTATTTAAACTATTTTTATGTCACATTTATTTTTTAAAATTTTAAAAACTTTCGAAAATGCATAAATACATTTTTAAATAAATACATTTATTTACGAGTTCGTTAATGAACAAAATTCTTGTAATGTTAAATGCGGTACATATAATATATTACTATTACTTCTGCTGCCATGTTCTAATTAAACGCACTTGTTCAAGTTAAATAATAGTATAACAATCGCGGATTCTACATGCAAACATATCCCGCTTTGTATGTCCATTATAATATAAATTATAACAATATAAAATTTTAATTTGATTATACATCCCATCTCTCTATATTCGTCCGAAAGCAATTTCCACCTCTGCACCTTCCACTCATTCAAACTTCACTACACTGCGCAGTATCCAAACAACCTCCACGCAGCGTCATTCTTAAATCACAAACTTTACGCACACTCGTATACTGCACTCGCTATACTGCCGCTCCATTCATCCGCGCTGAACATTTCGCTCCCATTAGCGTGAAATTCAACATGCTATAAACAAAAAACCTATACCTCCCGCGCACAACCTCATTTTCTTCTCTGACAAACAAATCTCTTTCTTCTCTCCCCCTTCTTCGCAAAAACTTTCCTATATAGCTATATAGTATTTGACGATGTAGAAAAATCTTTGAGACGACGCGCCGTCGTCGCATCTCTCGCTTATGTATATATACCAAAGTCAAGTGAACTTGATGAACGCGCGCGGCAGCACTTAAGTCGACTCGTAGCGGGCGCGCGCCTGTAATTAACGTCCGCTCGCGGCAATGCGGAATGAAAAGAAAGAGCGAGAGTGTTGGACAAATTATAAAGGGACGGTATATACGTGTACACCCGGCGAAAATAAAAGTCGGCTGCTTCTGCACTATACTTCCTCTAGCTGATTCTTTCAGAGTGACGTGTATATATATATATGGTACGCGTCAGTCTAGCTTTCGTTTCGATCTTTTTCCACTGCGGGTCTTGGAGAGAGGTCGTTGCGGGTTGTTTTATTAAGGCGATTGCGCGAGACTCGGGTCTTTAATTCGAGACGAGTAAGGTCACGTATATAGTACAGTGTGTATATATATACGGTTGACAAGCTGTCGCGGAAGTGCATAGTGCGCTTCATGTATTCGCCGAGAGAAAGAGAGAGAGAGAGAGAGAGAGAAAGCTTTCCTTTTAGAGGTAATTCGAGATTTTATTTTCTCCGATTGTTTTTCAATTGGGCTTTCTAGTCGATATCTTTTTATTGTTCGGCGGCGAAGAAGCGCGAGTGGGAGCAGCATTTGTTGGTGATGGGCAAAAAGTGAGTGAAAAGTGCTGATTTTTATCCGAGAGACGCGAAGGGAGAGAGGCCGAAATCCTTCGGATGGAGAAGTTTTTGGCACATTCGGTCTGGCTGCGGTGAATTCGCAGAAAGTTTTTAGCCCTGCTGATCGGAAATTTTCGAATTGTCATTGTAGATGATTACTCGTAAAGTGCGATTTCGTTTGCAAATGGTAGTATTTTCTTTTAAAGTGTTAATAATGCTTTGGTAATGAAGTACTACATATGTTTAAGGAAATAATTAAAAGATAAAAAAAAAAAATATTTTACTAAAAACTTTTCCATCTTACTCTAATAATAGTACATTATTTTACAATACACCAACAGTATATAAAAAGTTCACCCAAGGTAATGAATATTTCAAAATTAAAGAAAATAATTACAACAATGCTAATGGAAAGATAATAAAATATATTTTTATCAATACTATACGTCACCCAGGATTCAGTTACTTTGTTAAGTAACTATATCAAATTAGTTAAAAAGCTTCTGATTCCCAGGGCTACACTTTAATTACTCTAACCCGACACCGTCACCGATCCTGTCAGCATTAGCGTAACAAAACCATCGATTCTACCGAGCTCTTCTTCTTTTTCCCACACTTTTTCTTCCTATCCTATTCCTCGCACATATTTACATTTATCGATCACCACCGCCACCAAAAAAGTTCCAAGCAAAAATTCAGTCATTCGATGCTGCCACAAAAACACACTCACCAAAATACTCTCTCTCTTTCCATTCCCAAATCTCATTTGATACATCCCAGCGCGATAATTACACGTCTACGCATAGCGAATTATTATGAAAAGGACGACGACGATGTGCGTGCCTGAATTCCCAGTGACTAGGATTCCATTTATGAACAGAAGAAATACTCACGCCGTTTTCTTTAGCCACTCCTGTTCTGTCGCAGTCGCGTTCCTTTGACGGCCCCCGGCGAAGATAATTACGCCGTCGTCGCACGGTAGGAGCTTTCGAATAATCCTTTTAATTTGATAAGAGAGAAAGAGAGAGAGAGAGAAGAGAACGTCGCAAGATGTGCTTACTCGAGAGCGAGCCGTTAGCGTAATAAGGCTGTTTAGTTTGTAATACGAAATGTCGCAGCGGGGAGTAGGTAGGTTTTGAAGTAATTATGAATTCATAGAGTGTAATCAGAACTCTCGAGCTGCGAGAAAACCAGGAGAGTCAGAAAGAGAGAGAAAGAGAGTGAGAGGAGTTGATCGTAAAATAGACGAGTTTTCATTAAGATTAATTTCTTTCGTAATTCGCTTGGAGTATTATAGTGCATTTAATGCGTAAAATGGGATATAAGAAAGAAGTGTATAACGCGTTCTTTTTTGTTTCATTATATAGTATACATCATGCGGGATATAATCTTCAGGAAGAGAGTAAAACTTTCCTCCCAAGATTTGTAACAATTGCCTTTCTCCCCCTCCTCTTCCACTGAAATATGAAACTTCTTTTCTCTTAATAACGAGTTGGGTAATTTAATCGTTTTTTAAAGGTAAACTTTTACTTTTGAAATAAGAGGCACAATTTTCCACGTTTCTTATATTCCCTTGCAAATGTGAATGTTGCGAAAGTTCGTATAAAGATGTACTGAACGAACATATTTATTGCAATTATTTAAGAAATAATTACTAATTTTTAGCGAACACGGAATTATTGGTTTTAATAATTCGAATAAAACAATACGAAACTCATTATTCTTGGATTAGGATTTTTCAATATAATCTAAAAGTACTCACACCATTTAATTGAACGAAAGATTAACTCTTTTTATCGTCGTGAAAATAATGAGTCGTAAAAGATATAATGTTCTTCTTGGTATATTAAAATTCATGACTTTTTAATAGGATAGACGTAAAAGAATTCAATTAATTACGTGCAATAGTACTAAACGATTAAATACGATATTACTTAGTTTATATCAGTTACAAGACTACCGGTTTCAATCGAACTTTTAAATTAAAATTTAACTTGTAAATGAATGAGATAATCTTCAGTAGCTTCTAAGACTGATAAAGCTAAAAATTTTAATCAAGTTTTACCGATACTTTGAGAAATTAATTACTAACTGACATTAACTTATCTTTGTTCATATAATTTTAACTTTTCTAGTATGTACAATGAAGTGATAAGATAAGATAAAAAATAAAACTAATAAAATGCCCACTTAAAAACACTGAGTGAATGGTGTCCTAGATACAAAGTAGAATAGCTCGAGTGTAGTCAGACAACAACCTTCACACTTCAATGAATAAACATATATCAGTTGCTTTGTATCTTTTAATAAACTAACTTTTTTCTTCCGACAACACACAATAACTTGAGATATATTAATTTTAAAAATACACTATTTTTTCAATTTATTTTCAAAAGATAGCGATTATAATCAACATTCATAACTACGTTATTCTCTTACCCTAATCTCAGATTCTTCCTTATTCCAATAAAATCATCCTACCACTACCGTAAATCCAGCAAAATTACAAAAAACATCATAATCGCAACACGGGAACTAATCGACCGCGCGAGTACAAAAAAACCGGAGGAAATCAGGGAGTGGCAACGGCGTCGTTATAGACGCGAACGCGCTTGCAGAAAAAGAATCTAATGCGCGTGAAGTCGACAGGCACAAACGAGATTATAAATCAAAGCGTACGTTCTATGTATATATATATATATATATATACGTACACGCTTGCGAGCAAATGAAGCGCACCTTCATTATCTCGCCCAGGGTATTGTAACGATCTCTCGCTCTCTGTCGTGCACAGTTGTCTATATACGTGCAGGCAGCTCTCGGTTAGAGTGAATCGACCGGTATGTGGTAGTAATCGTCTCCGTGGAACGAGAAACAGGAAGAAGTTAAGCATTGTTTTGAGGTAGTTATGTGGAAATTTAATGCAAGGATAAGTGGAAATGGAACTGCGAGGAGCTGGAAGTTAATGTTTTCGGAGGTTTTTTCTTTGCGACAATCAATGAGAGATTGCGCAATACGTATCTTTTAATGATTTATTAATAATAAAGATAAATTGTTAACATAATGAAATTCCAGGCTGACTAAAACTACTGTATAACTACTTATAGTAGGTATATGTGGAATTCTTCGGAATTTTTACCTTAAACTGGTTCCAAAAACGACCAAAATTAAATATAGAGACACACCTCTGAAGGCATAGGCACACCTCTGAAGTAATTTTTTCTTGTTTTATGGGTCACGTAAGAGAGGATATGAACTCCGGACCAAAGAAAACGGCCTTGTGACACCCTTTTATCGTTAAATCAATTTTTCTTATGGAAATTTACCGTGGAAAAAAATTGACGAAAAGTAGTCATCAATCATCAAGCATTATTAACATTGCAAGTATGTCAACGAATATGTACATTTTACTAGTTAAAGTACAAGGATAGAGCTTTCATTTCAGCTAAAGGTGGTTAATCAAAATGACAAAAATGGGCGTTTTTTCTGAATTCACGAAATTTTTAAGATTTTCATTGTTTTTCGTCATATTTGACGATTTTCAAATGCATGTAACTTTGCACTGAATTGTCCGATTATAACCATCTTTAGCTGAAATGAAAGCTCTATCCTTGTACTTTAACTGGTAAAATGTACAAATTCGTTGACATACTTGGAATGTTAATATTGCTTAATGATTGATGACTACCTTTCGTCAATTTTTTCCCATCTTAAATTCCCATAAGAAAAATTGATTTAACTATAAAAGGGTGTCACAAGGCCGTTTTCTTTGGTCCCAAGTTCTTATTGTCTCTTATGTGATCCATAGAACGAGAAAAAAATTATTTCAGAGGTGTGCCTCTAAATTTAATTTTGGTCTGTTTTGGAATCAGTTTAGGGCAAAGTTTCCGAAGAATTCCACATATATACTGCGCTAAACGCACATTATCTCGTGAACTTTGATCGCGCTTTTCTCAAGTTTTCCATATCGGTTAATGAAGTCAAACTTTTATAACTACCCTGTTTTGCCGGAGGGCAAAATGTTTATTATGGTGGGCGTATTTACCTTTTATAAGGTGTACAAGAGTATATTTACGAACTTGTATTATTCATTAATAATTCATAAATACAACTTAGCATCTTAGGAAAAAATTGTATGTGCATAACAAGTATACGATGATGGAATAAAATAAACGCATATATATAAAGAGAAATATTTAACATTTCAGTCTTTGGAATGTATAAACATACGTACATAAAGAACATTGGATATTAAACTTATGGTTCTCTTGTTCACTCTGTATTTAGTTAGAATGTGACAAATGTCACAGGACTTATTACATTTGCGAGAAGATGAGGGTGAGAACCGAACTTTCGAAACTAAGTTTGGTACAACTTTTTCCTCCTCGCATACGATATACGTAATAAAGTTAATGTGTGTACTACGCCTACAAATCACACACACTTGCGTTCATTTCTTCTTCTTTTAGTATAATTTTCTTTGAGCAAATATATTATATAAAATAAATCAAGCACTTTATCAAATTCATCTTAATTGAATGTGGGAGGTCTATCAATCTTGGGTAGAAAATAATATACATCCTTATACATAATCTAAAAATAATTTTATATAACTCTTTTTCAAATAAAGAGGGAAATTAAAAAATTCCAGAACTCAAACTCACGAAAACGCATATGAAAAGTTATAATTAGCCGTACCCATATTTGTACTTTTTTAAGCTAATAAGGGAAAAATTTTAAAATTAAATTTCCTATTTTAGTTTATTTAATTAAACATTATCAAGCGCGCTAAACCGTTTCCAAAAACCTTTAAATTATACAAAACTTTGTATTTGCAAAGACCGTTGTATCTGCGATTAAACAAACGGTAACGAGCACGTTTAAATAATCATAGTGGTAGTAATTAAATTCTTTCTTGAAAATAATCTTTTGTCCCTTGTACAATGTTCCAATTATCGTCGCCTGCAAGCCTCTATAGAACCCAGAGAACGAAAAAAAAGACCACCGAACCGACGGTTTATCAGGCTAGCGCATGCGCGAACTTCAAATCTAATTGTACCACGGCAAAGCATCCACGCGCACGCCTCCGCCAACTTTTTATCAGTGAAAACTGAATTAACCGCGGACCCAAATAGACGATGAAAACTAACCGTGCTACCTCATATCTCTCTCTCTCTCTTTTCAAAAAAAAAAAACGTAAACGTGATAATAGCGGCCACTTATACAACCAAGACTTGTGAAGCGTACGCGTTGAAAACAATTCCCCGCGTAAAATTAAAAAAAAAAGTTAGGCACAGCGTTTCCCTTGCGCTTATTCACCAACGGTAGCTTAACTTTTAATTCGAAAAGTTTGCCCTCCAGAGGAAGAGGGAGAGTAATGTCTCATAGACGCGAATTTCTGGCGACGCGCACGCACCACGCAATCAGTTTAGAAGTTGTCTGGGAGAATTGGCAAAGCGAATGAGAGATGAGGAGAGGAAGAGAGCGAGAGAGACGCAACGAGATAAAAGTTTAGCTGAGAGCTCGTTACGGGGGGACTACTGCTGCTGTCGCCGTCGTCGTCGACGCATAATGCGTTTGTTGACTTGAGTACACGGACGCAGAGTTTTCTTGCGACAGATGTTTGACAACTAGCAGAGTTTTTGAAGGAGGCATAGAGGAGATTGGAGAAAAGTATGCTTTAACTGTTTGCTGTTTCGTTGAATTGAATCGTATTCTTTTTATATATATATTTATAATGAGCCGCGTGTTCTTATGTCGAGTGGGACTATGTATATCGAAAAGCTAATATTTCTAAGCTTTATACACTTCAGTAAGATTGTGTGCTTTAATTTCAATTTTTTTAAAACTAATGCTACTAACTGTCAGTCTTTCGATATATTTAATTTGATTCATTATGTCTGCGTCGTTATTCTACTTTGTATACTTAAATTTTGAGCAACTGGACGTTTGTGTAATACGAAAACTTTAGTAATTTCTCCTTTTTTATAAAAAAAAAAAGAATGAAAATCAGAAAGCGTTTTTCATCTAAGTGGAAATAGTGCGCGAAAGATGAAATTTTTCATATTAAGAAAGAATCCAGCCGACCTTTCGCGCTGTTATTAAAGTATGAGGAAATGTAAATTTTATAAGAATAAATTTGACCTTTCCATCTTTTAAAAAAAGTTGAAAAAATGAATTTAAAGTTTGATAACTTGAAAAGTATCACACACACATACGCTATGGTCTGGCCAATCTGAATTTATTCTACCGTGCAAATGCTTACGTTATTTAACTAAATTTACGTACTTTTCCCCACTTTTCTCCAAAAAAAATAGCGAACCGCGACGGCATTATTATAACAAATGAAATTTTCCACCCTGAAAAATGTCTTATAAACAACAATTTTCCAAAGTAATTTTCAAACCATAAATACAACTTTTCCCCCTACTCCCATCTTCTAAAAAGAAAATACAGCAGTGCACAGCCCTCTATTACTTTATAGCACCCAGATGCTTTGAGCAATCTACGAGAAAGTATCGTAACCTCCCATCTATAACAAAAGAAAATAAAAAAGAAATTCCTTGATTTACAATAATTATCGTAACTCTATCCTAACTCCCACTTGTTTTTTTCTTTAATTTTCCAGGCGAAGTGATGGACATCCTCGCGTTGATCAACTCTGCGATCAACTTCATCCTATACTGCGCGATGAGCCGTCAATTTCGCATGACTTTCAACCAGCTGTTCTGCAGATGGAAACTATTCGGTCGTTGGTCACCAGTACCTCAACACGCCGAGAACAACAACGGCAACATGGCTACGAATCACACGGTTACCCAAGTGACTCAAGTCTAGCATCAGCCCGCCCGACGAACGCTCTGCTGCTGTTGCTGCTGCTGCTGTCGCGTGTAATCATCAACGTTGCCGATGTGTTAACGTATAACGAGCGACAGTATGTCAGTATAATCAGTGGTATAATATCATATAGCGAAGCGAGAGTAAAAGAGTGTGCATTAATAAGTGTCTCAAGTCCACAGTATCCCCATATCTCCCCCCGCGCTCCCGTCCTTCAAAGAAAAAGAAAAACGTATAAAGAAATTTAAAAAAAAAACACACACACGCACTGAGAAACTTTTGAGCACACAGCGTTCCAAAATGTCCCTAGCGCAGCCTGCCAACGGAATTGTATTGCTGCGCGGTTGTTTTTGGCGCTAGGGACATTTAGAAACGCTGCGCGCTCAAAAGTTTCTCAGTGCGGAGAACATAGCGAGCGATCGCGAGTATATAGTCGTCATGGGACGCGGTCCGTCGGGAGGGTCCTTGGAATGTCTGATGTTATAGGTATATATAGTCTAGACGCGAGTGGAAATCAAAGCTGACGTTTTGTTTTTGTTTTTCGGTAAGATTGTTTAATCTTGGAATAAAGCAACTCTAGTTTGTATATGATATCGATCTAAACGCACTTTGCATGCGTTGCTTATCGCGAAGTCAAGGTTAAACAACTACCAACTACTTTTGAGCAGTATATGTGCAACTTTATCTGAGATACTTTATCAACGCGTTTAAACACGGCCAACATTCAATCAAAGATTAAACCGTTTTACAAAGATTATATACACACACACACCGCCGCCACCATCGCGCTTTGAATTCCACTCGACGCACGCAACTAACTCCCCTTTCGCCTGCCTAGCAAGCGTGAGAACACAATGAATTGCAAGGACCCGGGGAATGGAAAAGGCGCGAATTTCGATTTTCCTGCTTCTTCCATTTCTGCACTCTCGAAGTGAAAGAGAAAGAGAAAAAAAACATACACAGTGTCCTGTCGCGTCGTCGGGCGAGTATATATATATACATATATATACATAGATAAAAAAACACTCGCGTGTATACCTGTACATAGTATGTATGTACGTGTGAGTGTGAGAAAGAGAAACGAGAAAATTGCGTTTGCGAGTGAGTGAGTGAGAGATTGCTTCGCAGCTGGAGAGCAGCTCTATCCTGCTTTTTTTTTCTTCTTCTTCATCGTATATAGCAGCGGATGCGCTCGGGTCAGTCGTAAAGGTTTTAGTTCTGTGCAAAAGAGGAGGAGAAGGCGGAGGAGAAAGTCATTAATCTTGGCAAAATAGAGTAGAAGGATAAATCTATAAACCGCGAGCTGTGGTATTTTGGGTAACGCGCGATCGGCACGGATAAAGAGTATAACCAAACGACGATGCCTTAATTCGATTTGCTTGGTCAACAGCATAATACGAACTGTTAAGATGTGTAGTATATGACGAATTTATTTTTTTACCCTGGTTGACAGTGAGTTGCGATGAGAGAATACGCGGGATCCTCATGTGTGAGCGTCAGGGGAGAGAGAGAGAGAGTTCGTAAATACGAGAGATTCAAATATTTTTCTCTCTGAATAAAGATACGTATCCGTATGTATAATACACATACATTCGCACTCGTTTCCTACCGAGAAATCTTTTTTCCAGGAACGCAGTTTCTTTCTTGCTCGCTCGCACTCTCTCCGATGCGTACACATCTACGTCCATATCGTTCGTGCAGACCGAAACCTGAAAAAAATAAAAAACACAAAAAAAAATTGTCAGTACATACTGCAGTTTTCGTACCCCAACGCGAAGAAAAAATGAACGAGATGGGGGACGTTTCCTCATAATCGTGGAAGACAGAGAAATCTATAATCGATGACAAAGCTGGCTACGGTCCACACACATCCACCTACACATTCTTAGACACACACACACATACACGTACGCGCCGTCACCTTCATCGTAGCGATAAAGAGGCGGCCGGGTCGTCGAACGAAGAACGAGTCTCGAGCGTATATCGTCGGTCCTTTCCTCCCACAATATATATATATACGTTTACACGATGGGCGATAAGCCACGTAAAGTGAAAACGCATGGCAAAGACTACCATACACTTATTCCTCTTCTTCTTCTTCTTCTTCTTTCTTCTATACTTTGCTCGCTCCTCCCTCCTTTTGTTTTTCTTTCGGGCGAGTCGAAAAAGGGAAGAGAGTTTCCTCACTCTCACGTGAGGAAGTAAAAGTGTATTTTTAGAGGGTGGAGATTAAGCCGGTGTTTGCTTTGATTGAAATAATCGAGACGAGCATGCGAGCGTACGAGTACCGAAGTGGCTTTTGTTTGTTCTTAAAGAAGGGAAAGGAGATTGATAGCTGATTGAGCTGTATCGATTTTGAATTTCCCGCCGACAGTTGGCAGCTATACTACCTTGTTATATATATATATACACACATTCGATGTTTGTGATCGATGGGTCGGCACGGCGAATTTGCTATGCAGTATATAGGAAGAGAGTTGATCGTGAGTGAGAGTTTTGGTATTGGTTTATGCAGATGAACCCTCTGCGGGTGACTATATATACATTTCCGCAACGTGAGACGTAAGCTTTTTTTTAATTTGAAAAATATGGCGGTGCCACTGTTGCGTACTGTCAAACGGTAAATATTTATAAGGGAGAAGTAGAGAGAGAGTAGGTGTCAATGTTTGCGAAAAAAGAAACGAATAGATCATAATATATATTTTCCGTTCAGTCACTTGTAATAAAACAAAAATATAAATAACTTTCGGAATTCGCTCATCCATCTATTACTTTTCAAAGCATAATAATACATCACAAACCATCTCTCTCCTCCCCCAAGAGAAGTTTCTCAATCGGAAAAATAACACGTCGGATCGAATACACGTGCGTACAGGAGGGGGGGTGTAGAACACCAACACATAGCTACTGCCTTTTATTATCGCGCGGGCGACGTTCTCCAGAGAGTAAAACCCTTAAATCTACCGAAGCGCGCACAGGAGAGTCTCGCCGCGTACAACCGAAGCCGTCAAAGCCCAACGAGGGCTCGTATATCATTGGATGATAAAACAAGAGAGGGAGAGAGGAAGAAGCTTCCGCATTCTTTCGGTTGGCAAACTTTCGAGACGTTCCTGCAGCTGCAGCAGCAAAAACTAAGAGAGAGAGAGAGAGAGAGAGAGTGTGTGTGTGTGTGTGAGAAAGTTCTGTGGTAGATGGTATATAGGTGGATGGGTATACTCGAGGAGTTTGGCCTCGTTACGAGATGCGAGCGTGCTGTGCGCGATGACTATCGGTTGGCACTTTTTTTTTTTAAACTTGCGCGTGATTCTTGCTTTGCCATCTGTTGGGACGAATATGTATAAAAAGAGTAAAAAAGATTTTCTTTTTTTTGTAGTAATCTGCTGATGAGATTTTTTCGAGAAAAAGTGAATTTCAACTAAATTTGCCTCTAGGGAGAAGGATGCACGCTACGACGTTGAAAATGAAATTTAATTGAGAAATTGGACTTTCGCGAGTGATGCAGACGGAGGAAGTTTTCATATATATATTTTAAGCGAACGAGCGTATATATAAGTTTGGGACAAGGTAATTTACGTAACATTTTTCAATGAAGAGACTAACTGTTTTCCTCGTATGAATAATTTGCCAACTAAAAGAGCGCTAGCCATATAAATTACGATTTCCCTCTTTTATGCGGAAAGTCAAGTCGGAAAAGTTCTCCAACGGGAAAAGCAAAGAAGAGAGAGAGAGATAGAGAGACGAAGGAAATACACACGACCCGTCGAGGGCAAAGAGCGCATATTTTCCTCTTATTTTCTCCTGCATATGTCATTAAAATGTGCTTTTGAAACGACTCTTTTTTCTCTCTCTCTCTCTCTCTCTCTCTCTTTCTCTTTCTGCCTTTGCAATACTGCACACGAAAATAAATATTTTCCGCGATACGTTCGTAAAAAGCGGTGTGCCTCGGTTTATTTTAGAGTAAGGGTATCCCACGCTATGCGTAATTTATTGTTGGAAAAGACTTTTTCACATTTTACTTTAAGGGGGTCTTACACCTATAAGACAATCTTCATAAAATGACCTAAAAAACAATTTAAAATATTAGTACATGTAAAATACATAAAAATATTATAAATATAACTAATTATTGTTTAAAAAAAATCAAATTCAGGTCACCAAGCCCATTTTAATAAGTGCTATGATTTTTTCAAAAAATAAAGTTTGGCGTAGACTTTCTCAAGCACCACTAGATGGATTTTCATGGGATAAAGCTTAAAATACTCGTTTTACATTTAAATCTGCGCCAAAGCTCCAGTTTTTGGAAATTTTTTACCAACTACTGATACATACAGCTTGTACAGCTCTTAATCTTTCAGATGATTTTATCATATTTCATAATTAATCATTCTGAATGACTCCTTGGTATAGCCTCTTCCAGTAGCTATCTGAATCTAACAATAATTACTGGAAATCTGAAAAAGAAATTTCCACAAAGTATCTATGCTTTATAGAAATTTAATATTTATTCAGTTAATTTATACTTATCTAATATATATCCAGTTTGGTGAAGTTTTGGGTGAACACAAGGTACAACTTGGCTGAATGTATATGTTAATGAATCTTATATAACCCTAAACACATGACACATCCAAAGTAAAAACACGTGGGCGCACAGAGCAGCCGACACTGACAGTTGACGCTGCGAGGCAGCGATATCACAGCGCATGTTCGTGGCGCCTTGCAGCGGCGTCTTTCACACTTTTTACCAACTGGTTCGCGCTCAAGCGCGCGATTTAAGTTCACGAATTTCATTTAAAATTTTCGTATGCGTTTTAATTACATATACATGTACAAAATATATTAACATTAAATCAATTAACGTATTTTCTCAGTTTGATATCTAATCAAAACGCTTTTTTTGTAGTATTTTTTTTTTTGTTAAAAATTCATTAAAAAATTATTTTTATAAATTTTAAATTAACATTTTAAGATATTAAGTTTCTTTCTTTTAACCGTGAAATTGATTGTAAGAAATTGGTTCTTGATATGGCTTACGTTTGCATGATAAGACCCTAATTGGTTGAAACTGGTGGCACGTTCCTATAGAAGTTTATTGACATTTTTGCTTATATCTACGGTAATTTTTCAAATAGGTCACTCAAACTTTTTTTACAAGTTTAGAATAATATATACAATCGAAAAATCAAATAAAAAGAATATTGATTTTTTTTCCAAATTTATAGGTGTAAGACCAACTTAATGGATGTAGCTTCGTGTAACAGAAAAGCCAAGGAGTTTAAAACTTTGCGCGAGAGGAAAGTTCAAAGCGTAAGAGTTGAGAGTTAAGTCATTAAAATAAACGGTTCCTCATAACGTCTACGAAACAGTCCTCTAATATAAAGTGAATAAAATATTACGTGGGGAAAAGTTATATTTGTAGAAAGAATTGTGTATTTGCATACAGCAAACGAGGTGTGGACTTGTTTTCTTATGAGAATTACAAATGATAGTAATTTTTACCATTCAAATTTGAGCCTGCCGATTCTAAAAAAAATAGTATTGTTTTCTATACAATTTTTCTTTCCTTATATAAGCAAAACAAAAATGAAATTAATTATTAAACGGTATAATAGTTATCTTCTAAAACAAAAATTCAGCAATCTATTACCTAAAATTCCTACCGCTATCAAAACCTAAAGCAAACACTCGTTAATCATCACTTCCACATTTTTAGCCACACGCCGTAACCTATTCTACCCTCACCACCTCCACCCTCGACTCGCGTTTCTCGCGACCCAATTAACGAGCCACACACCGGTCGTTAGGTCCAATGCCATTAAGCAGATTGTACGCACCCTTGCGACTGTGCCTCTCCACTACTCGCGTTACATAATTCGAGGAAAATCGTACTCGCGCTGAAATATCGATCAACGAGAGGGTCCGAGACGCGCGCAGTTACATAAGTGACGCGACGACGCGTATGTCGTGTATAACTGTATATATACATACTACATGGTCAATGGATCGCTTGAATACGAGGCATCGGCGACGATAGCTTTTTTCGATCAGTTATCGGGGCGAAAGAATATGCTTGCAGGGCGGAAAAATGAGAAAGAGGTTTGTTTTTGGTCGGTCGTGGTAAGGAGAGTGATAAAGTGCTCTTGGAAATGTGGATTAAATTATGAACGAGGGGTTGGCTATTTTTTGAGTGGTGAGAACAGGGTAAGGGAGATAGCAAGAAAATGCAGAAGTAGTGATTTTTTTTGTTCGAGATTGCGATTTTCTAATAGATTTTATGTAATATGTGATTATGGGTAAGGTAGTTGACGATGTTATAACCGTTGTATACGTGAACGAAATTGAAAACCAACAAAAAAATTATATTTTATGAAAGACAGTGTTAATTGTTATTTAAATAACTCAAATTCTATCGTTGAATATATTCATAAATTCAATAAACAATTATTTTACAACAGTCCACATTAATCTCATCCATTTCAAAACCATGTTACCGTCGCTAAAAAAAAAATACGACACTTTGCTTTATCTACAACGCCAGGCAGCTCACATCGTACATTCTCTTGTAATTCAAATGCAAAAACACGCGCACATCGAGCCTTTTAATGCGGCTGCGTAGCTTCCGCGCGCAAAATCGGATCACAATGATAATGTACGAAGCGCGCGCTTTAGCGTGTAATTTGCGATTGGCAGTAGAGCTGGGAGGGTAAAAAGCTTGCCAGAACATGTCGCCAAGCTGAAATGGAACACGGACGTATATAACAATAGTCGACGATTTTTTTGAAAAAATCCAACCCATTTCCATGCGCAAGCTCGTCCGTTGTTGTTGGTATATATATATACATACACACAGACTACTCTCTCTCTCTCTCTCTCTCGTACCGAGGCTATCTCTTTATACACGGTGGACATAAATCACCTTTCTGTTGTGTGCACAAGAGAGAGAGAGAGAGAAAGAGAGAGAAAGGTCGTTGTTGTAACGCGCGTTTCAAAATTATAGGATTTTATACTCGTTGCGAAAGAGAAAGAAGCGAGAAGGAAGAAAGAGGCGACGTAATGTATTCGTCAATGCCTTTTAAAATTAGTGGGAAAAATACACGAGTTGGGTGAAAAATTCCTCGTAAAATATTAGAGCGCGTGCGGTAGTAACAAAGCCGGTGTGGTAAAAGCTGATAAAAGAACAATCCTCGGTTTTCTCTACGCGACGTGAAGTTTCGGCGCTTTTTCAGCGGGGGAGGTATATTCATCCTGGAAATATGTTAAATTTTATAACATAATTAAAATATACCGACCTACCTTTAACCTTCCCTTAAAATTTAAACTAAATATATTCATCAACCAAAACTTACCTTTAATTCTCAAAACAACATATACATTTTTAAATGCTTAATATCTTGCACCGCCCATACTCGACGACGCGAAAAAATAAAAACGTCAAAACATTTTATTGCCACCACTGAGCGCAATTACCTCGCCTCGACGCGTTTTAACGCAAGAACACCGCAATCGCACCTACAATAACCACGTGTCCGTCGCCATTCACTTTTTACTAGTACCACCACCGCGTGTATACACGCGTAAAGCAACGCAACCGCTGTCGCGAGTCGACATATATAGTGGCCGCCAGGCAAATGTCACGCGCACCGTATACATCCATCTCCGACGTTGCCTCGTCGTTTTGTTTCCACGCTATATGTGTACATAAACGTGACCACAGAGAGAGAGAGAGAGGGAGAGAGAGAAAGAGAGAGAGAGAGAGAGAATTTCGATGTTTTTAAAGGACGTCGCTGAGTTGTAATATAGATATACAGTAGCGTTGTTGTTCTCCACTAAAGTTTAGCGGAGTGAAAAGTTGGAGAAAAATGCGAGGCTATGTATATGTATGTGTGTGTGTGTGTGTGTAAGGACGAAGAGGAAAGTTTGTTTCAGTGATTGTTTCTAGTCACGATGCATCGAGTTGTTTATGATGCATGGGATGATGGGAGTTCTGCTTTGTCTCTGCTGAAGCGTAAGAGGTTTTGTGTATAGGTAAAAGAGTAGATGTATATGAGGGACGAAGGTCGCTAGAAGATTGGGAGTGCATTTTTTACGAGAAGTTGTGTTGACGGAGGTGAATTATAGATGTTTGCTATTGAATGTGGGTGGTGTATACTTGTACCTTGTTTCTGCTTTACGTTGATACGCCTGTAAAGCGTAGACGTGATTAACGGACCGTATGTTTACGCGATAGTAATTCAATCGATAGACGCGCGAATACCGAAGTATATATATATATAGGTACGTGGGCTTGAATTCGGATAAAGCTTTTGTTGTTGTTGTTGCAATATTGTGACGGAGAAGAAATATAGTGCATAGAGGTGGATGTTGGGGAATGGATGGAAGTGATGTTGATTTTTCAGAGCTTACCATACATATAAAATGAACAAATGAATTTAATTAGAGGAAGTGCAGGATAAAAGATATTTAACATTGACAAAAATATGAAGAAAAATCCTTACTCAATCTGGCATTCAGCATACGTAAATCAATTGTTTTAATGTCCAACGTCTTGTTCACAATAACGCTTTTATCTAAAGTATACTTTTTAATCACGGAAAACGTTCGACAACCCTGACCCCGCATACTCCAGATCCCAGCTTTGAATTTGAATCATCGTGGAGAACCCTTACCCATTCGCAAACACACTCGAATCTCGAACTAATTAAATATTCCTCTCGCGGCGCAATCGAACCCCGTATACCGAAAACCCTTCGCACACCATCACAGGCCATGAATTTCTCATCGGTACCGAACACATTCAGCTGTAGTCTCGTGACGTTCAATCGTCATACGCATGCTTTCTCTCGCTCTCTCTCTCTCTCTCTCTCTCTCTGAAATACGAGCCCGCGTCGTTGGATTCCTCGCGTTTCGGATTGACTTTTGACGGCAATAACTCCGCGAGCTGTGCCGGTATATGTATGTGTGTGTGTGTATATATAGCACGCGGTCAACTACGACAAACGCATGTAGCAGAATAACGAGCGTTATACGCGCGGCCCGTGATGCGTATAATACAGCGGAGCACTGTTTGATATTAATGGGACTTTATTGCCTGTCATAAGTCGAAACGGATACGACAGATTCCTCGTGTAACAGATATTCCAACATAAATTTCACACATGCGGAGAGAGAAAAAGAAACACGGAATCTTATATAGAGAACTGAAGTGTAACGAGCACGAAGAAGGGAAGAGAAAAAATCGGAAGGTAACGGTACCATGGCAGGCATAAGAATAGCCACTTGGCTCAAGTGCCGCGTTCTGCGTGTGTATATAATACAAGTGTGGGCTGTATATAGGTATACGACATTTGTACATGCAGAAACAGAGCGATGACGAACCGGCACACCGGCGGTAGAGTGACAACGATATACATACGTACACATATATATATATATATGTGTGTGTGTGTATAACATGAGAAAAGAAAAGTCGGAAGCGAGGAGACACTAGCTCAGTGCAATTGTACAGAGAACGCGAGCGTTTATCTTCGCCTCCTTTTCCATCCATTTTTCTCAGAGTTTCGAGAGGGAAAAAGGAAGATAGAGTGAAAAAGTGTCGCTTTCGCGTTCGTGGAAGCGGCAGTCTCGTGGAGTTTCAGTGCTGTAAAGGTGTCGCGTGTTTGAAAATGAGAAGAGTATAATTGGGAGGCAATTGTACGCGATGTTTTGTACGTGCGGTTTCTTTGCGTCGAGTGCGGTGGATTGGGTGCCAAGCTTTTCTTGGTTTGATAGGAATGCGTACACGTGCGGGGGTTATGTGGTACAGTGGATGTTGGTATGGGAAGGATTGAAGTTCGATGTAAAAGTTGATAGTGAAGCGGAAAATGCTGGATCCCAATGTTGGAGAAAAAAATAGTTGATTCATTTTTTTCAATTGAAATGTATAATATAATAACGAACTCGATAAATTCAATTAAACTATTTTGTATCTTGAAAGACGTTTACCTACATTAATCCATCAATTTTCGTATAAATGAGCAAAAGCTAATATTGAATTGAAAATAAAATATGACTTCATCAAGTCATAAACTTAATTGTTCACTGCACGCACATCCGCATTCCTATCATAGCGTAAAACTCGCACACTCGAATTTCCAATAAACGCCATCCTCTTCATAAAAGATCGGCTAAAACTTAATTGACACCAATTTAATTTTAGCGCCGAACTTCGCCTTCGCCCACTTTTTATTGAATCCTATTAACTCAAAAAAAAAATGGAAAAAATCCTCAGCAAAAACTCCCAGAGAAAACCAGGGCAATAAAACGAAATTAATCTTTCATTGTCTCGTAAAAAAATGCGCTCGTATTTTTTGTCTCTCTCCCCATTTTATTCCATCTACGCACACGTACACATATATCCTCGCCACCTTTCTCTCCAAGGCGATGCATTTAATCGTCACTTTCAAAGACTCTCGCACTCTTTCTCTATTCTCTATCAGCGCTTTATTCATACACCTCGCGCGTTCTCTTTCGACTTTGTAATAAGTTGCCCTTTCATAGGCAGTTTTCGTATATGTATATATGAACGCGAGAATATAAAAACCTGCGCGGAATTTCCCGGTATGAACAAACGCGATATTCGTTTGTCATTCAGTTCCTTTGTGTCGTGCGAAAGAGCTATACACAGGGAGCAGCTATTGCTCTGTTGGTTGAGTATATATATATGTATGGGTTAGTGTTAGAAAGGCCATGCTAAACTTTTTAATTTAGCACGCACTTTTAAAGCGGCGAAATTTTAATTTTACCAGAGCTCGGTTCGAACCATCCTGTGAGGTAAAACGAACCGCTTCGTGAATGAATATTGCTTTTATTAAATACTGTTTAGGATTTTTCAAAGGGGAAAAAATAGTTAGGTGGTTTTGTTATAAACAATTTCTTGTTAATAATCGACTATAATTATATTTGTGGATGGTTGGAAATAATTGGATAAAAAAAAAGTAATGAAAAAAAAATTAACCGAAAACCATCAAATTTAATTAAAAACTTTCATTTCATTCTACAAATTGGATAATTTCATGTCCCACTTTTTGGATATTATTTTACAGTAAAAGGTATTTTTAGTTTCAATATTTTAGCTGTGTTATTTCTGTTACCAAAAGCTCTCTTTGAATCCAAATTAATCTTCCCACATAAATCTATACGCACTGCTCGTTAAACGAAAAAAAAAGAAGAAAATACCCTATAGTCAAACCGTACAATTTTTCTCTCTACTTTCGAATAAACCTGAAAAATCAGCCACTCCATCAATTCCAAACACTTCTAACCTCCCAATATCCCCCCCCCCCCCCCCCCCCCCGCCAAAAAAACCGAAAAACACAATGATCGAAAACCCTCTCCCTATACCATTCCGGAAGCGTCCTCCTTGATTCACCAGCTAATCTGTCAATTGTCCCACGTGTCTAACAGCTATCACGACTCCGTGGCGCTACGACGTCGACCCCGACAACGCGAACACGCGTCGTAACGCAAACAGAATCGGACGCCAAGTCGCCAACTGTCCACAAGCTCTATACCTTCGTCCGCACTGGTTCTGTGTACTTCGTCAAGGTAGCGCGTCTCGACCAGTTAGAATGTCGTTCGGGTGACAGACGTGTTCTGCAAGAGGATTCTTGGCTGTTATATCTCGTCTCCGACAATTTCGTGGAAAATCGTGAATAAGGTTTTACTATCGTTCTAGCATGTATATGTGTTATATATGCATGTTGTTTGATTACGTGGAGTGTAACGAATGGAATTCGTATGCATTAGATGACCTTAGCTCTGTCGTCTGTTGTAAAAGTCTTGCGTCTATGCAAATAATGAATTTCGTTGTCTTTTATTTCTTGGATGTACTTAATTGTACTGTTTTGCTAGCGACGGAGGTTGGACAAGTTTTTCCATAGAAAGAAAAAAATATATATTCATCGGATTGAGTGATTCCAATCGCCGAGTGATATAATAGTCGAAGCTGACAGGCACAGTGACAGGGAGGCCGAACGTAGATTTCGATAAAACTGCACGTGTTTTTGTATACAAAATAATTGAAATCCAAAGGACGGTCGAAAGCTATTATTTTTCTCATAGAGCGTTGAATTTTCAACGTGACGGCTTGAAATAATTTATGAGAACGGTCGAAAAGAAAAACATTGATCCATAAAGAAACTATATTCCATCGTATTAATAGAATCAATAATTATAGCGTAAAAAATTCACATTATAAGTTTTTTTTAAATAAAAAATGCTTATAAATAAGTACGTTAGAACTGTTGAGGATTATCATTCAAAATACATCACGACCAAATCACATCCTATCACGGCTACCCTTCGTGTCTCTCTGCAAACCGAATTCCCAAGTCTCACGAAATATTTAACAATCCCGCCATATCCTTACTCTCTCCCATTATTATTTATAACCAACAACTCACCACTTCTTATCCCTCAAAGACACACACACACAGACACATACCCAATCGTCGTCGTCGTCATAGTCAACCAACCGCAAATTAAGACAAGGCCGAGAGAGCGCGAATAAGACGGACGCTGACAAAGTGTCCCGAGACCTTCGCTTGAACGAACTCGACGATACAATTCCCCTCGTCCGTCGTCACCTTGGCTTTGTCGTCACCGACGACGACGACTGCCATGACGTGGTTCGATCGCGAACGAATCAATCTCTCACGGGGCGTCGCGATAAAATTGACCCGGGAAATGAAGTCCTTCGATGGGATGCGCCGATAAATTTTTATTATTTATGTGCGATCGAGATGGTATATATATTTTTTCCGACCTATCTCTCTGTATATATATATATATACACCTTCTCGCGGTAAAATGAGAGGGTGGAAGAGAGACCTTCGAGAGGGCCGATTAGATTTTACCCTCTCGATATGAGAAGCCCGCGAACGAATAAGGTTCCGACGTTTTGCGATCGCGTCTGAAGAATTTATGAAGGTGAGGAATACCGAATGGGAGAGAGATAATGTTGAGTTGGTTAAGGATTCCTAGAAAAAGATGGGGAAGCGGGTGTTAAAAGTGCGTATATAGTTATGCAGGATATTATTATAATTCATATTTATTTTTTGTTTTGAGACATAGTTTACGTTTATATAGAAAATCTTGAACCATTTTTCTAAGGACAAAATTGCACTTTATATTGAATAAAAATGTGATTTTCCAAGCACAAAATATCATTTTACAGATAAAATCCGATGGGGCCAGCTCTGTATATTGATTTTTTTTTAATCCAATACTATATAAAATATACGGGAAAAATATTTTTCAATATCCAGCATAATGGAATATCGTGTAACTCTCTCTCCCTCTATCAACTTAACTCGTTTGAATACCGGACTCAATAAAAAACAAAAGACGATATTTATCGCATTATTTGCAAATAACAATTACAAAACATCATTGCGTTATATATATATATATATTACATACATTTTATACATTTATAAAATCAGCATATTACGTTACATATTATACATTTACGAAATCAGCAAATAAACGATGATTTCGATATATAATTCGAGAACATCCTTATGCGCGCGAACACGTTGTTCACGAGAAATTCCGCGCGTGAAAGCTGATTCAAGCGAGCGGCGCGTATACACCGGGCTTCTGAATTATTGTGGTATCGCGTTACGGCATTATTATGTCGAAGAGAGATACGACATGCGATATTCCGGAACGTTTTTTCGTTTCGTTTTTATTTACCAAACGATGGCGTAGCGAACGGTATACACTCCTTCTGCAACTCGATACAGCTGTTGATCAAATTAAGCTATCGATTCAAAAGTTCGCGGGGAGTGTGTTGGTTAATCCGCGCGAATGTACGGGGATGGCAGTATCGGGTCTGGTCAGATTTCATTCCAAAGTGCGTATATACTCAAGCATGATATACCAGACAAGAGGTTTCTTCTTTTCACGTGTTTCGATTGTTGACGTATAGGGTTATCGAAATGCGCTGGAAATTGGAAATTTCTATAGCTTTAATTGATTAATTTGTAGAAAATAATGTTCATCATATTCATATTTGGTACGATATTTTCAAAAAGAATAGGTAACCATTAAAACATTATTTCATATCACAACATCGTCTTAAAAAAAGGGATATAAATTTATAGCCCCAGGCAAAAAACTAACCCCATAAAAACTCCATGTCCTCGTTCCTGCCGCCATCGTACTCGGATCAAAATCATAAAGCACGAGGTTCGCGAAAGCAAAAAGTTTTCGGGAGACGAGAAAGTCACCACGTCGCACGGCCGACTAAAAATCTGTCGAAGCGTATATATATACACGTATCTATGCTATACGCACCATATTCGAGGACAAAAGAATGACCGTCCATCTACCTATACACACACCATCAGTCAAAGAGACGTTTCGTCATGCGCGATCGACCGAGACCCAAGTAGAGAGAAAGATAAAATTCATATGGAATTTATGGAACGATGATCCCCCTCCGGACGCAAGCGATTTTGCCCTGTGCAAGACAAGAGGGTGAAGGGAAAACGAAAACAAAGTGGAAAAACGTCTGAATGGTATAGGATAGAAGAGCTCGTATAGGAGTGAAATATTGAACGGCGTTTTGGAACGCGCGCGGAGGGAGGATTATAGCGATTAAGTTGAAAGCAGCGCGCGTATATATGTGTTGGTGTATATGTGTGTACGTATACGTATACAAGTGAGGCGTTAAATTTTGAAAGCGCTGTAAGTGGGGAAAGTTCACTTGCGTATATGTATATACATGTACACAGGGGAGGATATATCGTCGCTGACGTTGAAACGTGACGAAGTGAACTTGATGAACCGGTTATTCGGCGGTCAAACGTTTAAGGAGTCTAACCCTCGTGCGGGGATACCTAGATTATAGAGACTGATCATACGCGTATATAGTTCGAACTACCCCCAAGATATACAATCGTCCTCTCTCCTACATTTCCTTCTCCTTTCCTATACTGTAAATACCTCCGTTAAAAACAAACAACAAGACTCTACCCACAGTCGACCGATACCGCGTAACACTCTAATTACCATTTAAATTCATTGCGCGCAGCTGTATATATGTATACTTGCGGCGACCTTCTTCTCTCTCCCTCTGAAATGGAATTTCGCGCGTCGCCGAGCACGTTTTTTCGCTCCTAGCGCGCCAACACGCCATTTGAATTTTAAGCCAGACGCACGAGCGCGCGCTTTGAAAAATTATCTTACGGTGGCACGCTTTCTCTCCCTCTCTCTCTCTCTCTCTCTCACACTCTCTTGCTTTCTTCCATATCGCAGTTGCCGGCAACTTTAAGAGCCTGCGGTGTGTAGTGTGCGCGCGTTGCGCATAGGTAATTAGGGGTGAGTTTTCCTGCGTGCAGTCTGAGAAAATGGCCGGAGTTATAGGTACAAGTGGTAGGTCAAGTTAATCTAAACAATATAAAATAAAATTCTGTCGGCTTTTTTTTATACATATAGTTTCGGGTAATCGAGAGCTTGTATGTTGGATATAAAAGGAGTGAACGTGCACTCGTGGTAATTCGAGAATACATCGCGAAATTCGTGAATATCGCGTATCGTCGTAGAAGTGGGGATGTTGAAATATAACGATTGCGATAGATTTCATCGATAAAATTGAAATTAATTATCTAGCTTAAGAAAAAAAAATATATCGGAATTCCTCGATAAAAATATACATGGAAATCTAAACCTCGCGTGAATCAATCTATCTATCGTTCTTTACACGCGGACGAGTTTCCTTTTCATGAAAGTATAATTCGCTCGGGAGAGTTCGAATTAAACTTCCTCTTCCATAGTCATTCAATTATTATTCAGTTCTACTTTCTCTTTTTCTCCCCCCCTGTATTCAAATGTTTTCCAAACAGAAATTTCTCCTGCGCAGCACAAAGGCACAGCAGCTCGGTGGCACTTTTCAATTAAATTTCCCTCCCCCATTATTACCTACCTCGTACTCTCATTGTTACGAATTTATATTATTCACATCGGTCGCCTCGTAAAAACGAATTTTATCGCTTCTTTTTGTTCCACCAAACTCGCCTCTATATATATATTTAAAATTCACAACAATAGAGCTAATTACAATGTACGAGTCGATACAATGTCATTTACTTCCAGCATCATCATTGTCACCGCTACAGTAGCAAGGGCATCCTACTATCCATATGGGACAAAATAAATGCCTCCCCCCCATCCATTACAAAATCGCGAGCAGACGCGTACACGGAGAGAAATTTCCTAGTAAATTTTACCAGTGGGCTTGGTAATAGAGGGACAGACCGTCAAAATCCGAAAAATTACCAGTTTTTCTAGTAAAATTTATTAGAGTTATAGATTATATATATATATATATATATATATATATATATATATATATATATCTTGCGACGCACAGTGCATTACCGCGCGGTG
>JAWWEQ010015231.1:0-35996 GCA_035583055.1 Torymus tubicola | reverse complement strand
ACTTATATAGTCTTTGACTTACTATTTCAGTATTATTAGTTTTTAGAAACAGACTGTGATATCGAAAATAAAAATAGGCTAAGAAACTATAGTTGATTAAGTTAAATTTTATATTATGTTATTTTTATCACTGTCTTTTTACACGAAATATTTATATATGTATTATTATGTTTGTAAAGGAACTGATTTACAATAAATGATAATTCAATTCATTAATCATTTTAGCGGTATAATTTAATTTGAACGGAGGAAAGGTCGCTTAAAAGGCTCTTATTATTCTATATTTCAATTTTTCGAAGTAGTTTTCTTGTATATACATATATATATACAAGAAAATTAAAAGAAAAAAAAAACTGAAAATCTTAGCACTCGTAAACATGAAAGCACCGATATACATCAAAATTTATTCACCTGTAAACAAGTGGATTTTAACGATCACCATTACATGCTTGCTTTACTCACTATTACCCGCGCGCGTAAGGTCTATGTTGCCCACAGGATGTTTTTATTAAGGCTGCCCCATACGCTGAACTAGATTATACGATTATTTACGAAGCAATTCATGTATTTATAAGAGAGAAGGGTTTTTCATTCGATTTATTTTGTCACTTTGCTGTACATATTTGCATAAAACTCATACACATCGAATTCCCAATAATTGTAAAAGATACGATATTAGAGAATTCTCCCTTCTTATGATTTTAAGTATATAATTTATTATAGCCGCGGCTCGCCGGAGCGTGAAACTCTCGGTATATATAATCTTGTTTCATACACGTTGTATCATCCAATTAACGCAGTATTTAAAGCGTGATGTGTTGAAAATTAGATAAAACACTTGCTCTTTCTCTCTCTTCTCTCTTCCACACAGAGCAACGCAATTTATTTACAAACAGCTCTTAATAAAATTTCACACCGCGTAAATTCCGCGCATCAGCGCAAAAAGCTCACTCGCTCACATACACACACACACACACACACACACATATATACATAATTTCCTCCAAACTATTAACGCTTCAGTTCTCTCGAAATTTCGAGCGGTGAAAAAAAAGCAAAGGCAAAAAAAAAAGAAATACCACAGAAAACGCATGCGCGCGCGCACGGCACTTATCAAATTTACGTCGTGTACCTACAACATTCGCAGCGATCGCGATCGTACGGAGATAACGAAACTTTCTTATATACTGACCGCGCGCGAGCGGGCGCAGCATCTCTTTAAAATTCATCAAACAAGCCTCGTATCGTTTGTTCGGCCTTAAATCAATCCTCCGAATCTCTCGAAAACTTTTAAAGAAAGAGAAAAAAAGAACAGAACAGACAAGCTTACGCGAACATCTTCCTCTCTCTCCTCTTTTTACAAATTCCGCGAGCTTTTTGAGCAAATACGCATATAAGAACGCCGCCGTAAAGGTTCCGTGTATATATAATACAACATGTATATTATATATATACATATACGTATATGTATACTATATATATACACATGTATACGCATATACGCACCAATACAGAGCGAATAAGGTTCGGGCGAAAAAAATGTTCTATCGTCGTAATGAAATTATCACGATGATCGGGCGAGGGCCGGCGATCGGCCCATTATCATCATCGTTATCCCCGCTTGCGCACACTCGCGCGCGCTCCATACGTTCCTTTCGAACATGGCATGCATATATGCTGCTGCACACACGACGAGAGGCTTTTGCGAGCAAGCGAGCGCGAACGCAACAACGCGTCCTGCATATATAATTATTATCATATTCGACGATTTCCCGAATACTCTCTCTCTCTCTCTCTCTCTTCCCCTCGGATATACTCAAGATTCTTCTCTCTCTCTCTTACTCTCTTTCTACTCTGCATATCGATACGCGCGCGAGCGCAAGGCGCAGTACATAAGTGGTCCGAGGCAAAAAAAGAGAGAAAACCCACGAAACAACGTAATAAATATAATAATAATCATAATAATAACATAACGTGGCCGTATGTGTGTATGTGTGTGTGTGCAGGACGGCAGCGGCAACGGCAGTGTATAACAATAACAGCAAAAAGGGTCTATGAAAAAGAGGAGCAGAGAGAGAGCGCGCAGAGAGAAGCACAGCGGCGGCGTCGGCGGAGAGAAAAAAGGAAATGCCCGGAGCGAGGCGAGGGCAGCTGACACTGACGATACCAATCGCGACCGGCCTCTCTCTCTCTCTCTCTCCCTCGGGTTTTTATCTTCCCTCCCTTCGCCTCCCCCCGCGTGCGCCCGCGCGTTCACTCGCTCTCGCGCGCGCGTTGCTCGCGTCGTACACTCGCCCAGGGCGCTTCTGTAGCGGAATCAAATAATTTACGGAGAGAGAGAGAGAGAGAGAGAGAGAGAGGTATAGTGCACTGAGCGCGCGCGCGCGCTCGGAATTAACGGAATGAATCGCGAGAGAGAGAGAGGGAGTGAGGGAGAGAGAGGAGAAAAATATAATGAGAGAAGGGGGAGGAGGAGAAGGTGGATGTATTTATAGAGAGGTGGGTATATGGGAGGAAAGAAGTGCGGGCGCAAGAGAGACAGAAACAGAGAGAGAGAGAGAATATATTTTATGAAAAAAGAGGAGGAGAAAAGGGGCTGTTTTTCCGCAGTTTTAAGAGCCGAGATGGAGATAGGATGCCACATGCGAGAAGGTGAATAGCTTCTTACTCGTATATATATGTACGCTGCTTTGTTTTGAAAAGTTATTTTTTCAACAGGGGTTATATAGGGTTGCCAGTGTATATAAGCAACTGCTTACTTGGGAAAACTTTATATATTTTAGGTGGAGTCGAGATAATGTATATATGTTCGTTTTGTTGGAGCAAAAGGAAAGGGTTTGTATATAAGTTAGCCTTTGTAATTACGATTTAGTCTTGTTAATCAGATCTATACGGTTTTTGCTCAAAGAGCGTTTCGAAAATGCCGCGGAGATAAGATTGCATGTGCGCGCGCTTGCGGGGTTCGAAATAAAGTTCGTTATCTTAGCGCGAGATTCGAATTTTAAAAATGTTTGCGCGAAAAAATGTGTATATAAAGATGAGCAAAAAATTTAAATTAATTGTTACTGTATATATATGCTATTGGCCGCGTTATTTATATAGATAGCGTCGTCAATTATCGGTGGTATTGTGGCGTTAATTACTTAGATAATATAGGCGCAAGAACTGCATAGTAATGACACCCGAGATTTGTAACGTTACTTTAGGTTTTTTTTTCTCATTTTCATTCCATTCGACTTTGATGTTCCGGTGTATATAAGGTGTGTCTTGATGTAGGTGGAAATGAATGAGTATCGCGTTCGCTTTTTTGCCAAAAGTCATTATTTCGGGAGTTTTGATATACCCGACCGTTTAAACGAGCAGTTGATTATATGGAGTTTTGAAGAATATATGTTGTGCCATTTTTTTCATGTAATTAGATAATCTTGTAAATTAATGTATAATGTACTATATTATTTTGTAAAAGCTTTCAACTGTACTTTTAATTTTCGCATTGTTTTTTTATTTCTTACAAGATCTCGGAATCAAATTTTGTATAGCGAATTGCGCAAATACCTTTTTCAAAAATATGTATGAAGTAATACGATATATAGGCATAAAATAGTTGACCTAATCATTTCATACAGTGTGGAAATAGAAATCGTATGGACTCAAAATGCAATTCGTGAGAAGTGTAAAAAAATTTATTAGTTAAGAAAACCAAAATCGAATTTATATTTGGTAGTGCACGTATGTAAGTATAAATTTCGTAAGTGTAAGTTTTCAGATTTGTAAGTAATTGCAGTAAACTATATTAAATTTTCATGTTAATATACTTTAAAGCTCAAATTTTGTAACCGAATTTATCTGCAAATTTATAAGGATAAAAGTTTATACATTTACTTAAACTCAAAAAACAAAAATATAAAATACTAATATTTGTTGGAAAATATGAAGTAAATAATTAATTACATATTTTAAATTGTAGTAAAATGTATTTATTACTTATAACAATAATAATAAGTATCAGTACATGTTAAAATCAATTACACAATCGCAACAATTACGGTACGGTAGAGATAGAAAATACAAATAACACCTGGTCCGGAATTTTTTTTCATATCATCTATACAAAAATAATTTCAAGCAAGAAAGATAAAAAAGAGAGGCGAAACTTCAAACTGCATACGCACTTTGCGTTCGTTAGGGCCATCGGACCTCCTAGAAAGCGGGCGCATGTTCTCCCTCTCTCTTCTCTCTCTTCGTCTTCGGTGTCGCCGCGGGTCAGAAGATTATATTCGCGGTCTCTCTCTCTCCCCCTGTTTCCTCCCCCGTCCGCATCCTCTCCTCTCCTCTTCTCCCGATTATTTGCCTCGGCTACGCGCGCGATAATAAATAATACCGGGACAATTTTATTCGGAATTTCCTAAATGCTTTTCTCCCGCTGCGAGATTGCGCTTCTCTCCTCTTTATATCTCCGCGCAGCGGAGAAAGAGGCAAAGAGCGAGAGAGAGAGAGAGAGAGAGAGAGGGAGAGAGTAAGACGAAACGAACCTGTTTCGCGCTTTTTGCGACGAGGCTAAAAGTCGGCGATTCCGCGGCCAGAAGTGAGAGAGAAAGACTCTCTCTCTCTCTCCCCCGATGATAAAAATGTTTCTTTAATGCTCCGCGCACAGACTGTCTCTCCAACAAAAATTTCTCGGCCAGTGTGTTATTAAACGTTTAATTATGATACAATATTCGATGACGTAGGCGGTGGTGGCGGTGGACGAGTTCTTTATATGCCTTAAGTTTTCGGCGCTCCGTAAGCGTCGGGCATACGTTCAATGGTATAGCGATGCTGCGAGACGTACATAATTGGCACGCCCGGTATCTTGCGAATACGACGCTTCAAATCCTTATCGTTCGTCGCCACTATGTAGCACTTGTGCTGGAAAAAAAATAGGAGAGATATAGGTAACAGATTTTTGGCAGGGAGTATTATTTAGCGCATATATGTATATGAGATGCTCTGCGTGGGATTTGCACGATTATTTATCGGTTTTAAATATTCATGTTCTGTGTGTGTGTTATGTGTACGCACACGCGGAAGGTAAAAAAAAAAAGTGGGAGTTGAAATTATGATTAACCCATTAGCGAGCGAAACACGCTCTTAATTTGCCTGCTTTTTATGGTTTTCGTTTTTGCGTGACTGCGAGCGCTTCGAGGTTGTCGGGTAAAACAAATATTGAATGTTTATGACTGGCCCGGGCTTGCATGCTTTAAAAATACTGTTTTATTATAAGATTTCAAGACTTTTATAAAAATTTATAAAAGTGAAGATTTTGGGGATGATGATTATTCAATAAATTTATTTGGATCTTAAAATGGTAATGTTTTAGTCAGATTCCACAGTTTGCTTTATAAAAATTTAAATTTTGGAAACTAACGATAAGTTTTTTAATAATAAATAAAACTCACCTGTGTCACCCTGTTAACCAGGCAGTCATCGGCATATGTGCCTTTGTGTATGCAAGGTATCCTTTCAAATGCTGAATCTTTGACAATCTTCAAAGCAATTTTGTATTTTTGACCTAACTTTTCTAATTCACCCATAACACAGTCTGTAATATAAGGTATGCACTTCGCATACAAACATCCTCTCATATTCTCTATGATATCAAGTTTGTTCTTAATGGAAAAATTTATGAAATTGGTATCTACCAAAATGTGGTAAGGTGGACCTAACTGTTCATTGTACTGGAAGAACAGAGCTGACGATTGCTGAGGCCTATAAATTGAAAAATAAAAGGTAGCAGTTGTAGCAAGCATATGACTTTAGCAATAATTACTTACGAAAAAAATATTTAAAAAAATGTTATACTCACACTTCCTTCACTTTCAGTTGATGTGGATCTTCAGGCTTCTTTTTCTTGGGAGGTGCCCGAAGAGACTCTTTACTGTAATTAGATATACGTATGTTATTGTTGTTTATAATAAACAATTTCTATACTACTATTCTAAGTATAATTATCAACGCGAATTAATTTGTTCTCAGGCTAACATAAACTGTTAAAAGTAAAAGTTTATCAAATTATTATTTACTTACATTCTTGGATCGCTTGGACTGATCATCTTCTTCATCTGAGCAAACCTCTGCATCACAACCTTACGGGTCTTTTTAGTCTTTCCCTAATAAATGATAAATTTATTATGATTAAAATTAATAAATTGCCTGAATAAACATTCATAACATAACCTCAACTTAGGTAGCTTTATAAAAATATCGAATATTATCACCGTATTGCTTACCATTTTGATGTTTTCTTTGAATCCTGGATTATATAACAATCTAAATAAGTATTATTTTTATTAAAAATCCATTTGTTTACTTATATTAGGCTTACAAATGTCAGAAGCCGAATCGAACTAAAAAGCACATGGCATTCATGAAGTGTATTTACTGCGCAGACGCTTCGAGCTCTGACCAACTATTTGTCCGCGTGTCAAGCAATAAACACACCTATATGACAGAGAATGAGAATGTGTTGGTTGACATGTTTATATTAGTCACGTTACTAGTCATGTGACTGTCAATCATAACAGCGCACAAATTTAAAATTGATTCTTGCACTTCTTCAATTGCAAATGTTTTTTCATTCACTGTATCAATAAACTTCAATTGTTTATCTATAATAAATTGATGCACTTTTTTGTAAAAATTTAAAACAATCACGCGCATAGTAAGGAACGTTACAATAGCATTCAAATTAAATAATCAAATTACAATTACAATTAATTATCACTTTATAATTGATTCAATTACGAAATCCTAATCCCATCCATTTAAATACATCCAAGTGAATGACGCTCTTCGAACCCGGATCTGACGGTCACCTCTCGCACTTATACCATAACAACTATTTATACTACCTCTCCCACCTTTATACGAAGACAGGTATGCGCAACACCGTCCAACGGCGCAACACCTGTGGATCTCTCTCTCGCGAGGCACTAATCCCTATATCCTCTTTCTCTCACCACTATATATATACACAACCGCGCATACACATACATATATACATGCAGAGTGCGGTTGCTGCGGCGGCGTAACCTGTCTCCCTCTCTTTCAGGCTCTTTCACTCCGATGTGAAAAAAGGAGCAGCAGGCTCATGCCGCGGGCGGTGTATATGTATATATACACGATAGTAGTAGTAGTAGTATAGGGAGCGCGCGCGGATCCACGATCCACGACGACGACGACGACGACGACGGTATTAAGCGGCGGATTCCCGCTAGTCGGGCGGCTAGCTATGCGACACGTTGACTTTTCTCATTAAAAAAAAAACAATAAATCTGTGCCGTCGCTGCTGCGATGATCATACCTGCTGTTGTCGGCGGCTCGCCGCGAGTCTGATTATACTATACGTGCATGTATAAGCGCGGTATATAAAAAGTATGCGCTCGATTTTTAAGATAAGCAATTATTGCTGGAGGAAACATTAAACCGCGATAGTATTTGGAGAGCACAGAAAGGTGAGCGTGGATCAAGTGCAGTATAATAAAGATCGACGGTAGTCTGATAAGATTGCTGAGTGTGTGTGTGTGTGTGTGTTGGGTGTTGTAGGAGAAATATGGATAAGGTTTTTTGGATTTCTCCGTGGTGATTGGTATGTTCGTTCAGGGGCAGAAGGTTTGAAGCACTGTTAGGTAATGGTCAGGTAAATCTTTGTAGTTATATGGTGTGTAATTCTAGCATGAGCGATTGTATAGAAATTTAATGGAGATTAACTCTTGTTGACACATTTTTATTGGTTGAATTTTCTTAATCAATGATTCCAAATGGATTCAAGTGGTTAATTGCAAAGAAGTTATTCAATTGTAGCCCTTAATCATGCATTATTCTCGGATAGACTATTTTTAAATGATATTGACTTACTTTGTATTGATTTCATTTGTTCATTTGGTTTCAGTTACTACATAAAGGCACAACAATGAGGATCGTGCAGCTAAGAAGGAGCAGATTGTTTCAGCTGCTAATAGCTAGTGCATTTGTACTTTTCTTTTTTTACATTCTTTTGATGCCACATGCTGGTGTCAAAAATGTAACTAAATATTGGGCTGAACGCTTTAGACAACCCCAGGTCAGTTTAGTTTTATATATAGTATTAAAAGTACTAATAGTATTTAATTTTATAAATGAAAATTTACAATGATATTTATATTTCAGAACTTTGCACCTGTACTCTTAGACACTTCAGGTAATTTTGAACCTAAAGTGGAACACAAAACAGGACCAGGGGAAGGTGGAAAGCCTCATATTTTGCGAGATGATCAACAAAATGATGTTCAAGAATCTGAATCAGCCTACGGAATGAACATTGTATGTTCAGATGAAATATCATTAGATCGTTCTATACCAGACACAAGACCAGATGAGTGAGTAATTTTTACAAGAAAAATTAAAGTATATATAAATAAACATGTGTACATACAATAATTTGTAAATGTACTATTTTAGATGCAAGCGTTGGAAATATCCAGAAAGTCTACCTAAAACTAGTGTTATAATAGTTTTTCATAATGAAGGATGGTCAGTTCTCATGAGAACTGTTCATAGTATCTTAAATAGAACTCCACCACAGTTCCTTGAAGAAATTCTGTTAGTTGATGACTATTCTGATAAAGGTTTGTACTTCAATATTTACTGATGTTTCTTGTATTTCATAAACTTATAGAAATTTCTGATTACTAAAAATTATAAAAATGTTTAGAGAATTTAAAGGGAGATTTAGAGTCTTATATTGAAAAATGGGAGGGTAAAGTAAGACTCATAAGAAATACAGCAAGAGAAGGTTTGATTCGAACACGATCTCGTGGTGCCAGGGAAGCTACAGGAGAAGTTATTGTCTTTTTGGATGCCCATTGTGAAGTGAATGTGAACTGGCTTCCACCACTCCTTGCTCCAATTGCTGAAAATAAGTAAGTTTTAAATATTATATTTATAATGAATTTACTAAGTATATTAATGCTAATCTTAAAAATTGACTTTTTATAGAAATGTGATGACTGTTCCTATTATTGATGGAATTGACCATAAAACCTTTGAATATAGACCAGTATACCAAGAAGGTCACTTGTATCGTGGTATTTTTGAGTGGGGAATGCTTTACAAAGAAAATGAATTGCCAACAAGGGAAGCAAAAACTAGAAAACATAACAGTCAACCTTACAGGTACATATTTTAAATATAGTAAATATTTTAATTTCGTTTTATAAACATTCTTAAATATTTTAATGTGTTTTCGAAGATCCCCAACCCATGCAGGAGGTTTATTTGCTATAAATCGAGAGTACTTTTTGTCTCTTGGAGGGTATGATGAAGGTTTACTAGTATGGGGTGGAGAGAATTTCGAACTTTCTTTTAAAGTTTGGCAATGCGGGGGTACCATTCTTTGGGTGCCGTGTTCTCACGTCGGTCATGTTTATCGTGGCTTCATGCCGTACAATTTCGGAAAACTTGCACAAAAGAAAAAAGGACCTCTCATAACTATTGTAAGCTCTATTTTAAACAACACTCATACATCATATTATATTTCCGTAATAATTAATTTTACACTTGTGCAAAGTACTATATAAAATTTAATGATTCATTATGCTTTTAGAACTACAAACGTGTCATAGAAACATGGTTTGATGAAAAACATAAGGAATTCTTTTACACAAGAGAGCCTTTGGCAAGGCTACTTGATCATGGAGATATAACTGAACAATTAGATTTTAAGAGAAGGAAACATTGCAAAAGTTTCCAATGGTATATGGATAATATAGCATATGATGTACTTGATAAATTCCCTGAACTGCCACCAAATATTCATTGGGGAGAGGTAATTTTTTTAATTGATATTTCTGAACTAAATTGTCTTTTTATTCTTTCAGGATTTTAAATACCTTAATAATTTAATTTTAAATAATTTCCAGTTAAGAAACATAGCAACTACAAAGTGTTTAGATACTATGGGACATGCTCCACCTAATTTAATGGCCACTTCTCACTGCCATGGTTTTGGAAATAACCAGGTATAATAATATAAGTGTATCTTTTAATAGTAATTAAATCTGTTGAAATGAAAAAATTTAGTAAAACTTTTTTATTTTTGCAGTTAATTAGATTAAATGCAAAAGGACAATTAGGAGTTGGTGAACGATGTGTTGAAGCTGATGGTCAAGGAGTTAAGTTAGCATTTTGTAGATTAGGAACTGTTGATGGGCCCTGGCAATATGACGAAGTAAGTCTCTTGTTACAATAAAATATATATATTAAATAAATGTTTCTTAATAAAAATAAAATATTTATATAGAAATATTTCAATAAATACTAGCTAAAAAATTAAAGTGCATGTCAGTTAAGATATACTTAATTTTTTTTTAATTCACATTTATATTGAACTCTAATTTAGGTAATGATTTTATTTCTTAAATTTCAGAAATCTAAGACTCTTCTACATCGCGTACATAAAAAGTGTATGGCACTTCATCCCCAAACATCCCACTTGTCATTAATGCCGTGTGACATATACAATGCATATCACCAATGGCAATTTTTCCAAATCAGTCCACATTGGTAAATTAGCAAATATGAGATTCTTGAGAACTGAAAACCATTAATGGTTTAATATAGTTACTTTACACTGGTGAATCATGAAAAAGAGAATTACAACTATTGTTAAACAATATTTGAAAAATCATATTTATTTATAAGCTATATTAATAAGTACTAAGGAAAACAAATTATTTAAACTAAAGTTCGATGAAATTTAAAATGAATTTTAATGTGCAAGATCATTGTTCGATAAAAAAGTTTTTACAGACTGAGTGTAAAGTAACTTTTTTATTTAACTAATAATGCTAAAAGTTGATAAAACCTACTGTCAGCAGGTAATTGTTTATTCGAATTGTTTACTTAATATTATTACAGTTTATGTAAATTTTAACTAATTGTATTTAAATAATATGAGTATTTATATATAAAAAAAATACATCATTGGAAATGATGTCGATGATAAAATTGAAAAAGCAATTTAATATGAAAAGTGAAAGAATTGAAAGTTGAACAATTATCAAAATTATTTATTAAGATGAAATTATGAAAATGTTAAATCTTTTTAAAAAAAATATTGGATTATATCTAGGTTTTATTATCATTCCATTATAAAACTATTATCACATGATACTTGTAAAACCTTGCATAATTAAGTAGTAATACAAATTTTTGTTTATATTTGAAGTACTTAAAATTTGCATACAGTGAATCGAAATTTAATAATAGGGACTTAAGTTTAATCTATTGCAATAAAAAAGTAAATAAAACATTTGTATTACTGCTTATTTTAAGCGCGACTAAAGCTTTAGACTGGTTTACTTAATAAAAGATAGCTTTTTTATTTCCCAAGCGTAGTATGTAGTCGTAAAAAAAAACTTAATAATCAAAACCACCGCAGTTGAGAAACAAGTACTTCACCATGATAACAAACCTGAATTGTTAGTCTTGTGTTCCATACAGTGTCCGTGCTATAATAATAATTCTGTAAAAAATAAAAACCTGGTGCGAGATATATATCGGAACGCGGGTGATTATTGTAAGCGAAAGCGATATTTTTTTTATAAAAGAGAAGAAAAAAAAAGAGAGAAATAAACGACCACTTTTGTGATATATATATATACTTCGATTACTTTTTTAATCCATCCATCTCTCATCTTACAAGCTTCAATACAAAAATTCAACGATTTCTCATCTCACAGTGGACTTATTATTTCGCAGTTTACATATTTGTTCTTCTTCTTCTTCATACTTTTTAATAAAAATGACGTTTATGGAGCGCATGTGTGTGTGTGTGTGGGACACGGAAGAAACCCCGCGTAGATCACGCGTTAGAGAATTTCTCTACGCAAGCCTCCTTCCGTGCCTCTTAATTAAAGCGATTATCTTTTTTTTCTTCCTTTTTTTCCTCGTTAGTTAAAAAGAGTTGAAAGCGTGTACAAAAAAAAAAAGAAAATTCCTCATTGTCTTTTTTTTTCTTTTACTGCATCGTGTTGACGATGTCGTCGATCTTGAGGATACTGCGCACCGTCTCGGTGGCAAGAGTAACAGCGCTGATGGAGACGAGGAGTGGCTGTACCACATCTTCTTCGTGCATGCGCGTGATCGTACCCTTGCGCACGTTGATGCCCATGCCGTTTTCGCCGTGAGCGTGGCGCTTGCGCAGCTCCGTCACTGTCGCAATTGGATTCAGACCCGCGTTCTCGGCCAGCGTGGACGGGATCACCTGCGCGCAGAAAGAGAGAGAGACGCATATATGGTCAAGTCGAATCGTGAATGGACGGTGTGCGCGATTAACGCGTGGTATTAGTGGTTAAAAGTTAAATAGCATATATATATATATATCGTTCAAGTAAAATGTTGTACTTTAACGTTATAGTTTGTAAATTTTTTAAAGTTTGTAAATACTCATCGTTACGCATGCCATTGAGAATCAGCTGACAAGCGACGAGCTTTAGTGATTGGTATAAATATATGTGAAACAATGCGATTTAAAATATGTGCATATTAATTGTACTTGGCTAGCAGTCAAAATGCGTGTAGTTAAGCGTCGTAGGTGGTCTTATGACGTAGTTGCATGCAGTAGAAGACAATATGAGCATTTTATCTCGAAACATGATTCGATCAATTATTGGAGTCAACGTGAATTCAACCTCGCTGTACACCTATCTTCTAATAATTATATAACGATTATAGAGAAGGTAAGATCAATTAACTGAATTAAAACGATAGTTTGAATATTTCTATTTTTAGATAACTGCTTTTACACAAAGGCGCTCATATATTCATCGAAAATTTTATGTTATAGACATGCTTCAGCATTCATTTCTTTACGTAATAATTTAAAGTTTAACACTCATTTTGCAGAATTCCAAAATTTTTACTAATAAATCACTCCGAAATGCGGCGACTAGTCAAATGTAAAAACTGCAGCTTTTGCGTTATATTAATGCATTTAAGCTCCACTTGGAGGCGCTAGCTTAGCTATAAATATCCAGTTATATGATGCACATAATTAAACAAATTTTTTTTTAAATTGCATTGTTAATTTTCGTAAATTACGTACGATATAATTCTTGATAAGTCTTACATCGCTAATAAAAAAAAGTTCCCGAAGATTTTAAGTTTTTAATAATTATCTGAAAATTAATGAAAATAAGCACAAACTCACCTCAAGAGCGTTGGCATAAGCTCTAAAGCAATAAGAGTCGACACCAGTAACGGCCCTCGAAAGTGCTCCAAGTTGCATTGACATTTGAATTTCTGGAGCACCACCACCTGCGAGAATAGCCGGCTGCTTGACCAGACAACGAATTACGCACAGGGCGTCGTGTAGGGAACGTTCGGCTTCTTCCAACACGAGTTTGTTGCTACCGCGAACGACAACAGTGACGGTTCTGCCTGGGTTTTGGATTCCTGTGATCTGTATAAATGAAAATTCAATTAATCAATCGTTTCTCTTAAAATGATGAAATGTTCATATTTATTAGTATTCTACCTTGACGAATTTGGAGTTTCCAGTTTGGACTTCTTCGCAAAGTTCGGCACTGACAAGATTTTCGGCAGTGAAATGATCAAGAGATGCAATGGGTCTGCAGTTGAGCGTTTTGCAAATGAAGGCAATATCTTCTCTTTCAACATCCTTAATAACCATGCACTTGATTTTGTCTAAGAAGTGAATAGCAAGATCGCTCATGGCATCTCGCAAAATTGATTTTTGCACAAGTAAAACGTTGCAACCAGCTTTCTTAATTTGTTTGACAATGTTAAGAATGTAGGCTCTTTCTTCTTTAAGTACTCGGTCCATTGCTGAGTAGTCTGAGACAATGACATTGTGGTCCATCTGCACAAAGATTTAAAATTTTATTTGTTATGTTCTGACATATTAATTATTTACACATCTGAGTACTTACGTCAGTCTTTGGAGGAGAAATGCAGAACTGAATAAGACCAATCTTTGCTTTCTCAATACGTTTTGGTCCATTGATGTTGCAAGACTTTTGTGTGAAAACTAATCCTTCAATTAGTTCTGTGTCTTCAACAGTACCTCCCAATTTCTGGATAACTTTGATATCCTACATAACATAAACCAATTAATTATTTAATATTCATTTTAAATATTCAATTAATAAAATTTCTATTATTCAGTATGATTACCTTCAAATCAACAGCCTGCTCTTTGCCAGGCTCAGTGACTTTCAAAACAGCATCTACGGCTATTGGAGCCAGGAGACTCGAGTGTTGTGATACAACCTGCATAGATATTAAAAACAAATTAGATTATAAATTCTATGATAAATTATAAAATAGGAGTAAAGTTAAACTTCAAAAGTGATAATATTACCTTTGAATTAAGAGAAGTAGCAGCTGTCATGACTAGGACTGATCTGTTTGCCATGTCAATGGCCTTTGACATTCCATGCAAAATTTCAACAGCTTTTGCTGATGCCTTCTGGAAAGCATCACTGATAAGTGTAGGATGGATATCTTTTTGAAGAAGACGCTCTGCGGCTTCCAAAAGTGCACCAGCAATAACAACAACGCTAGTAGTACCATCTCCAGCTTCAATATCCTGTGCCCTTGATAATTCTACCAACTAAAACAACAATTTTATAAAATTATCATTACAAAAATAAGCATAATTAATAATTGAAAAACTTATTAACAGTTTAAACAAAATTTACCATTTTTGCTGCAGGGTGAATGACATTCATTTCCTTCAAAATAGTGGCTCCGTCATTAGTAATAGTGACTTCTCCATTAGCCGCTTGGATCTAGAATCAAAATCATTTATTATCATACAAAATATAAAATATTTTATTTTGTTGTATCATTCTAAATACCATACCATTTTGTCCATTCCCCTGGGTCCCAAGCTTGTCCTGATGGCATAGCTCACAGCTTTAAGACAAAAGAATGTTTTAATTAGTAAATTAATCAAAATTAAGTGAATAGTGGATCTTGAATTCTAATTTCAATATAAACCTGTTCATTGTCATAATAATCAAAAGTGAAAAGAAATTACATTGCTTATCTTGATTAATTACAAAATCACTGATTATAAAACAGACATGTTGCAAAAGACCCTTTAGAAAGTAACATTTAAATTAGATCATATTCGATGAATTACTTATTAGATTAATCGTAATACAGTATACAGCTATTATTGCATTATTAATTTGTTATGAATGCAATCAATCTTTCTTCAAATAACAAGTATTTTGTATCTACACACCAAACGTAAGAAATCAGAATATTAGTCCGAAAAATAATCTCTAAAAATATATGAAGATCATAATTCCAGAAAAAAAATGGATCCCATCAACGCATAGACCAGCCGACATAGCAGAATAACCTCTCCACGCCTTGTAAATAATTATAACCTCCAACTCTTCATGATCGAACCAAACTACTTAACCCTATCATACATTACAAATCATTCTCAATTCACCCTCAATAATCGCGAAAAATAATCATAGCCGTGTGCATTTTCCAGCACACCGGCGGCAACGTCTATGCCCATAAAAGGCCCGTCATTGGCCCTGTTGGGATATAGAGGCGCATCGAAACGCTCGGCCGCCCCCGACCATTACTCACGACTGACGTCCTCCCGAAACCCCACGTATAACGTCATCTTTGCGTAACGGCTAAAATAATCGACATAATAATCGTTTTAAAAAAAAAAGTTTTAAAGAACCTTTAGCCGCATTGATGTTGCTGAATCGAATATCAGCCGGCTTGGATTTATCCTTGTAAGCCTGGCGCATGCCGCGTCTTCCGTCCGATCCCGTCATCCTCGTTGCTTTGGTATATCCTTGTCACTTCACAGACGATTAATGTGTATCTCTCGACGAGTCGAGAATAAGAGTTGGTCCTCAAGTGCGTCCTCAACTTCCTGTCGCGGAAGCGTTGGCCTGTGGGTATACGATGTCGAGCGAAAGAAAAGGAGATATAGGTTTCTTTTATCAGAGCACACGGCGCGCAGCACGAGGTTTTTCGGCTAGTTTCTTCTTCCACTCGTGCACCACACGGTCACGAAGTATAGAAGTGAAGGTAGATGGTTAGTGGATGTTGTTTTTTTGGAGTTTCGGAGTCGCGGATACGAGCGCGAAGTAATGAGGTTATTGAGAAGGGGGAAAGTGATAAAAATGTAGGAGTGGGTGCGAAGCGACATCTTTGGTGGAAGCGCAAGTTTCAAATAATGATTACGTTGTTTTGTATCGTCGTGAAGTATGAAGAGTTGTTTGAATTAAGAAAAAGAAATTAGTTAACTCTGGTTTAAGCAAAATAGCTGAAGCTGTAAACTAAACTTTTGTTGTGAAATAAATTGTTAAAAAACTTAGTTGGTATTCATTCTTCGTTCTAATCATACAATTTTAAAAGGAATTTTAATTTCTAAAATAGAGTGATTTAAACTAATATTTATTGAATTAGAAATCTATAGCTTTGAGGCATAACCACATACGTTACATTTTTCAAGTGCCTGAGAAAAAAGGCTGTAATGTTCAAACTTATATGCAAAATCAGAAGAAACGAGATAAGTCGCGATAGTGTACTAGTCAATTGCAATCAATTGATCCTTTTTGAAAACTTTGTGGATTTTCATGTGGAAATCTGTTAGAATTTCCGTATAGAAATCCACGTGAAATTCACGTGAAATATCAGTCCAAAAAATCCACGTGAAAATCCTCGTAGAAATCGGTGTCGAAATTTGCGTGATAAAAAGAGAACCAGTTTTATAAATAAACTACTTCTAATAAACTATAACTTTTGGTAAATAAATTAAGACCGCCACGGCAAAATACAAATAGCAAAACAGTACTTATTTTGCCATGATAGCATTAATTATTCATTTAACAAAAATAATATTTTATTATAAATAGTTTAATATAAATTATCTTTCTAATTACCATGCGGATTTCTACGCCAAGTCCTACGTGGATTTCCACGTGGATTCTGTTGATTTCAGTGAGGAATAATGATGAATTTTTGCATGGAAATCCACAAGGTTCTTTTAACAGGGATTTTTTTACGTATAGGGATACCAAATACAAAATTTGAGGTTTACCCGATTTCGAAAAAAAGTAGACTTATGTGTTTGTGCCTTGGAGCCACGTATATGTATCTTATAAAAAACCATAACCCAAAGGCATGAAGAGTATTTTTTTAAAATAATATAATGTATAATGGTTTTTCAACCATATATAGAAGGTTTCCCATTTTAATCGCTCACCCCAAAAATTGGCAGAGGATGTACCCCGAGTTTGACCTTTAACGCGATTTCCAAGGTTATTTCAAGGTCAAAGTGGTTTTTTTTAATGGGAACCGCTATTTTTGACCCCAGAAATGGAAAAAGCATATAATTTGTGAGAGTACTTATCTGAACGTAAAATTTTCTGCTCTTTTTTTTCTCCGAGTACATCTTCTGCCAATTTTTGAGGGTGGGCGATTAAAATAGGACACCTTGTATATATAATATTATATAAATAATTGAAGGTACATAGAAAATAGATTCAAGGAAAAAAATGTTAAGTCGTTTTTGTATTTATTTTTAAAAAATGTTACAATTACAAAATTATTCACACATCATGTACAAGTCGGACATCATTGAACGAATTCTTTTGCTCTCTTGCTTTCTCTCTAACAATAATCTCAAAGTTATGTATTATAAAACAATACAATATATAAGTTGTTTAGTTAAAAAGCGTATCTCTACACTACAGCGTGTATACTAATTAAAAATATAATATTATAGTAAATGTATAGTAACAATTACAGTCGCGACTTTCATAAAAAGTATATAAACTTTGTAGTATATAAGACTTTGGTGAAAATTTCGGTAAAAAGAATAGATACACCTGCTATCATGACTCCGGCGGTGGAGAAAATGCAGGTGATATAGGATAACCGTATACCCTAAGCTCCTCCTCTTGCAAATCTTCTAGAAGCAATTCAGTCATATGATGCGGATAGGTAGTTATCACCACATTTCTGCCAAAGGCTTCTTCGGGGTTTTGCACCCAGGGTAGTTGGTCGTCCAAGCTACAGTTACACACCGATAAAAATCTCAAATCTGGTAACCGTTTTACAAAGGAAAAATACGTGTCTGCATTCATAATATTAGTGCAGCCCAACATCAGTCTCTCAATATTATTAAACGACTCATCCATGAGTACACACTCCTCACCAATTGGAATCTTGCCCATAATCGCCAGATCCTTAAGTTTAGGCAATTCCAATATCCGGCAAATATTATAGATTCGCCCATCTGCGAGCGATTTGCCCATATCCACAGTATCCAGCAATCGACAGTTCTCAATTATACCATGGAATGCCTCCACAGACATCTTTCCGGTGCTTACGCGAATTAAAAGCCGGCGCAGGTTTGTGAGAAGTGAGATGTTTGCTAAGTTATCCCTATATTGTAGGGTGTCCCCGAAAAAACAGTATTGTTTTAGTGACGGCGCGAGAAATTGAGCTACCTCTCGTGTTAAATGAAAACGACTACAATCCTCTATCCACAAGCTATCCAGTTGTCCAGGGTTCAACTTCAGCAGAGAATTGCCAGTCATAAACAACTTGTACGCTATGTTAAATCGTTTCAAGGTTTTTGTATTACTAAAGAATTCAGTCAGTTGTTGCTCGTCGATAGACGACCTCTCAGCGAATATCAAATGCTCCAAATTCAAACTACGTCTGTTCATGCTAATTAAGTTATTGTTGGATATTGACATACACGTGACATCCAGTTTCGTCAATCTTGGACACCATCGCGTTACCAGCGTAATCGCTCCTGTGTTAAGTGTATGTCTACATCTATTATCAAAACGTACATATTCCATGTGTCTGCAGTGGTAGCGTAATATTTTATACAGTTGACCTTGATTCAATCCGACAGGTCTGGTTAAATATGGTACCGGAGCCGTATCGACGCCAATAATCAAAGTTTTTGAATACAAGTGACCATATTCTCGACTTGTATCTTTCCACCGTTTACACACCCGCTCGACAGAAACTCTTTCTTTAAAAGAAAGATATCGAAAAATATTAGCTAACGAGTAATCATCGAGGTCATCTATATTGGTCGGTCTCTCTGGTTCATCGGCATTCTTTGCCATCTTGATATGGAAGACAGGAAAAATGCAATATTGAAAGCTACCAAGGTTCCACGTTCATTGACACAAGATTCCTGTTAAAATTCTGTTGATCACGTTTGACTAGCACAAAAACACAGAAGATCATGTAAAAAAATACTGTTAAAATAGCGTTAACCACTGTCCTGTTTGTGGAAGAGAGACTTGGCAAAAGATGGTAGATGGACAGCGGCCAGAGTGTTATCGGCAACTGTCATATTTCAGGACTGTTCAAAACTATAAGCGGTAGCCGTTGGGAAATTTCTAGAGACATACACACACGGGTACTTTTGTCAATAGTATATATATGTTCATAGTTAGCTTGCTTAATACTCGAGGTTCAGCTTTCCTTCATTTCGATGCATCTGCACGAATTTACAATGTATCTTACTTTCCCTAGTATATCTAGATTGGAGCATCTTTAATTTGTTTACATGTAAAAATATGCTAGAATATTTTTGTTTAAAAATCGTAACTGACACATTATATTTTCTGTATTACGGTCATGGTGCGACGCCAACTAATTAATATAAAACGATACTATAACGCAGGATCCACTTTAAAAAAAAAACTGAGGAAATTTTCTTTGAGATATTTATTAGCTTGAATGAATTAGAATGTCATTAAATTATTCTGGAACTCAAATAGACCATTAAACTGGAAATTTCAAAGAAGTTTAACCGAAATGAATTCTACGATATTGCTTATATATTTTAATGAGGTACTTTTTAGATTAAGTTTCTTAAATTTTCGACGTAAACTTTATACCTAATTCAGTGGATAAAATTTTTATAGTTTTTTAAATATAAAAAACAATAATACATTAATTTTTATTGTTCTTCAATAACGATGAATGAGCATATATTAAATGTAAAATTTCATATGAAATATAAATATAGTATTATAGTGAGGTTTCATGATTTTATTATCGGTGAACGTAAAAATAATAACAATTTCAGTTGTGATTTTCATGTAAAGTGTAAACTTTGTAGTATAGACTCTGGTGAGAACTTTAGGAAGATATACTTGATGTGTATCTTGCGGTCGCCTGTTGGGTTTATATTTATACAGGAAAATAAACAATAACAGAACTCGATGAGTAAACATTATTAATTCTCTTCCGTATGCTTTTCATAAATATATAGATCAAGTTTTATTAATATTGTATCAAAACTAAGGCCATTATATCTGTGGTTTCGAGGTATAACCGCTTAAGTCCACTTTTCAAGTTTCTGAGAAGAAAGGATGTAATGTTCAACTTATATGTAAGATCGGGAGAAACGAGATAAGCCGCGCGATATACTTGACTAGCCAATAGACATTTATAATACATTCCTGTACTATACTAATATTGTAAAATTTTAAAATGTTCATAACTTGAAAGTATGTATATGAATTGTTTAAATAAACAAATAAATATATAAAAGCCATCGCATTTGTATTCAATAAGAATACATAAAATAAATTATAAATACGATAGACTAAAAAATGTATGTGGTCACGTTTTGGGTATAGCGTATAGCTTTAGGATAATATTTTAACTACATACTGACAGTGTTAAATGAAAAAGGCGTATTTTTTAAGATACGAATTTTGAGGTTTACCCGATTTTCAAAAAAGTGGACTTCTGTGGTTATGCCTCGGAGCCGCAGAAATATATTGTAGCATTAACATATGTAATATTTCATATCACAGTATATAACTGTGATAATCAACGTCAGTGTAATAAACTCATCGTTTTGCTTATAAGTCTCGATAACGTAATACGTCCAGACATCAACCCGGAAAAATTTAGCGAAAAATACCAGTCGTTTATATGAAACCGATAGCCCCAAGCTGTATATGAGTTTCAATGTTTATAACTTTCCTCGTACTGAGATAAAACACTATTTGAGTTTAGAATTATATATCTGTGGCTCCGAGGAATAACGACATAAGTCCATTTTTTTGAAAATTGGAAAAACTTTGGATTTTGTATCTTTAAATGGGTCTTTTTCATTTAAAACAATCAATAATAGCTAAAATATTGCTCTAAAGCTACGATATACGGAAAACGTAACAACATAAGTCCATTTTTCAAATTTAGTGCGCGGCATAACAACATAAGTCCAGCACTGATTTATTTTATCCAACCAAATTAAATATAAAAATTATTTTTATATAAAATGTATACAATAACTAGATAAAATTTATAATTTTACAAAAATTAGGTGCATAAACGTGAGAATTATGAAAATTAGTTCATAATACCTGTTCTTTTACGAAATAAAAAAAATGCTTTTTAATTTATCGCGAATTCAAGTTGTATGCAAGTAGTATTCAAGTTTTATTATTTTTAACATAATTACTCGTTGATTAATTGTTAATTTTGATTCTAATTTATAATTAAATTAATGAAAATGATCAAAAAATAAACGCGAACAGGACTATTAGGTAAGTCCAAGTTTCCGACATAACGACATAACTTCATGCTTTTTTGAGTTTTCACGAAAGAGAATAATGCATAACCTCCCACCGTGTAAATGTTTGTTTTAAAAATGTTAATTGATTAGTACAGTATCGCGGCCTATCTCGTTTATTCCGATCTTACGAATAAGTTTGAACATTGAAACCCATTTTTCTCAGAAACTCCAAAAGTGGATCTATGTCGTTATGCCTCGGAGCCACAGATATACCTACCTAAGGGAGACATACAAACTTACATTAATAAAATAATAGCTATTTCATAGAACTAATAATAATAGACAACTCAATCATTCTACTTTTCATAAAATAGCAATACTTGTTAATGCGCAGTTGAATAATAATCTTGATGCTCTCGAAACAGTGCACATATACGTACTTTTCTGATCATCGTTCGCGAGCTTTTGTTACAATATTATGCTTCGACATGAACGAGCGCATAAGAAACAATCGCATTAATCATTCATTTCATGAGTATAATTGATTTGGAAATTGAAAATTGCATCTATAGATTTTTCTGGAAAGCTCTATATCAGGTTTCGACCTTGACTTTGCGATATATCGTGCACGCAGAGGTATCGGATTATCTGCTGATCCATTGCAGCAGACATTTTATTATAACTGCGTATATAAAATTGCTATATGTAAAATGTGAAATCGGTTAATTTTTCATTTCTTCATTATTATAACTTTGTTTTATTGATTATCTTTAAGAACTATATTGCAAATATTAGCCGATATGTGCCAAGTGGATAGAAACGTCTTAGACGAAAAATTGTGATGACTGACGGACGCATAGGTCAATTACGTCAACTTGTCAAACATTTGCTAGTCGTTAGTTAAAGAACTGCATCATTGATATTCATCGCATATTGCGTTCCCCATATATACATTGGACTGTAGCGTGAAAAGAGTACGATGTGTACAAATCCTGTATTGTATGAGGTTTCTTATTATTATAGCAGATATAAAAATATAAAGAAACGTAAGTGCTTTTTGTAGAAGAAAATTTGCTTTAAAGCAAAAATTAAAAAAAGAAGGTTTAAAATTTTGTTCTGATTTAGAACCAGAAGTATATTAATGTACAGTATTTTATATGCATCAATTATTGATTTATTTCATTGCAAAAATCAAACTTTTATTCAACAGGATTTTAAAAGACTATGCATAGAATTTTTTATAATAAATCAATCTTTTTCAGTCGATCTGCCACTCGATTGTTAAATTTATGTTTTGATAATGATAATAGGATATGAAAAAAATTGCATACGTCAATTTGCAAAATATTCGATATTTTAGATTTTCTCAAACTTTTTCATTTTTAAAATGGAGAAACTTTTATTCAATCGATTTTTTTCTTAATAAAAAGTACTTTTACATATATTACGGTGACATATTTAGATTTAAAAAAAAAAGAAAGTTATCCGCCTGGACCTTGATTCAAACGTATATCTGCAGTTGCACTTAACGTGGCGTCGATGTCCTACTTGCGCATCATGGCCTGTTGAAAGTCTTTGTTGTGCAGCTGTCAACGAACTCGGACCAACTCATTGTGTACTTAAACTCATCGATTACAAGATTTAACTGTCACTATATACAAGTACAATTATCTGAGGTTATTTTATACTTATTTTAAATCGCGAAACGATAAATATATCGACAATAAAATGTTCTAATTATTAAAAGAAAAAATAATTTCAAATAAACTAAACAGCGTCTCTTTTACAACATATACGAAAGTGCATGATGCACTTTGATGCGAGGAAAAAGGAAACAGAACATAATAAAAATGTTAAAGATAGCGTGTAATAACATAGCAATATCAATGTCATGATTATGTCTAGCCACACTCGGTACCTATATCTACTTGTACATATATATATATACGAAACCCAAGTATTTATCTAGCACCTATAAATCCTCCAATTTTGTTATACATAATTAAATATTTATAATAGGAAAAATTTTCCAAATCTCATTTGATCCGACCTGGATAACGAATTTTTTAATTAAACTCCATATTCTTTCAACATTACCAAAATGGGAATTAAATAGTAAATTTAATAAATTTTTTTAATCGATCAATATTTCTTCCCAACCGCCCTTAATCCACACAACTCTCGCTAAAATAACGCATATATATTTCATGTTAACATATCATTGTAATGCCTCTCATTAGTTACGACAATATTAACAGCAACAATACAATTAATAAATGTAAAGATTTTCTTCTCTCAAAGCCCAGAAAAAAAACCATTCCACCAACCCAAAACCCACTCCGTTCTCCCCATCTGCATTCCTTATACTCGCATCTCACATCATTCCCAGTAGCAACACGTTGTCCCCACACACACACGCACATGTATTATACATATACCGACTTATACTCACATATCCCCCCCTCCACGGTATCACTCATCTAATCGTCGATTAGAAAGTGCGTTCGCGGCTGGCGACTGTCTATATATATATGTATACGTGTATTTGTACAAACTGCATGCATCGCGCGCGCGCCTTTCGCGATCAGCGCCAACGCAACCAGTCGCGTCGCGGCCTCCTTTCGATCCGCAGCCCGTCTCTTTTGCTCTGCACCGTTGTGCTCGGTTGTCGTCGTTACTCCGCGAAGTATATATACATATATATATATACGTATACACAATGTGCGTCTTGTTACTACTATCGTGAAACGGTACGTATAGTACTTAACTGCGCATGGATGCTGCATGTGCGCGGCCGCGTTGTGTTATACTTGACATTTTTTCAGTTGTTTATATACATATATATTATAAGTGAGAAGACGTGGAAAAGAAGAAGCCAAATTAATATATACGGTTATTGAGAAGGTCCATTGTGTGTTAATATAACGGTATAATATAATAAGTGTGCGATTGAGGGATCGGTATATATATATATATATATATGTATAACGATGAGAAAGTGAAACGCCTGCTCCGAAAAGTATAACGGAGCAAAAGTGACGGATTTTCGCAGTGTAGCATGGTTTGAAAAATATAAAAATTCGTGTATACGTATAGATAGCTGGCGATAAGTGAAATGTTGGTAGTCAATATATATAGTTACGAGTGTTTCTCCTTGAGCAATGCGTGAGAAAATAGTATAAATAAGTTTTACGCGTGCAACGCGCGCGACTCGTGCAAACATTAGACCTATATACGATTTTTCTCACCGGCGCGAGATAATCATGCTGCGCTATACGAGTATGTGTGTATATTAGACGTTGCAATGTGCGAGTATTAGTGTTCGATGCAAATATATTATACCAACTGTGTATTTTTAATTAAACTTCGCTTGGAACATGTTTGTGTATATTACCGCGCGGTTTAGTTATATTTTTATTTCAAATATTTTGATATGTCTTAATTGAATTTTATATATCTGCGCATGAAACATTTTTATCGTGTGTATATGTTTACTCATTTATTATACGTGGTGCAGTATAGTTATTCTTAACGTTTTTAACGACCAACTTCAATAATCGCTCATATTTTCATTATGCATATTGTGGATTCTTAGCATTATTGTTTGTCATTTAAATACCGTAGAACGAAAACAAATGTGGGCATTGTGTTGCTGAATCCACTTAACTTAGTTCAATATAACTATGCGTAAGCGGTGTATACTATACTAAACTGTATGAATACACTTTGCTAACTTGTGATATTTTTTTTTTCATATATCAAATTTGTAAAATTGTAAACTTGATTTTGAAATAATATTAGTGACCTCTATATATTGATAAAAAGATCTGATAACGATATCGTATCAGTCAATCGATCAAGTCTATATCTATAAATAAATAATGTCTATTCGATTATTAATTTAATTTATATATTTTAAAAAACATCTTCAATATAGTTAATTGAAAACCAGTATAAAAGTAAATGAATTTAATTATTTTAATTATTCAGAATAAAAATGTAAACACAATCAAAGATAAGATACACGCGTAGCTAAAAACCACAATGGAACTTCGGAACAATAAGAACACGACTACATATCCACGCGTATATCAGCAGATACCAACGTACTTTATCGGACAAAAACCACTCGCATCCCTTAATCTTCGCTTATCCGAACGATCATCAATTTTATTAAATGTATACACGTCTCTCTCTTCTATACTTATTCAGAATTACACCGATGAAAAGAACCTCATTATATAGACCTCGTAACGTCGCTATATATAGCACATATATACATACCCGACCGTATAATAGCGAATAATAATTCTATTAACATTCTAGCATGTGCGAAATTTTACATTCAAATAACGTTCTTCCCCTGTACAACGACGCGACTTGTATGTCGTCGTGATGTAGTAAAACGTTCGTATACGTCTGCAAATCGCACGTTAATTGTTGATCGCCGATTTAGTATGAAACAATTATTACGACGCGTCGGCGCTTTCTCGTGTCCAGCTTGCGCGATCGGCAATATAATGAGGTTGCGGCAGGTGATTTGTCACGACTGTTTGTTCGATACGATTGGCTTTAATGAATTCTTAATTGGCGCAGTTGACGTATACGGTGATGGAGTGTAAGACCAATGAATTTTTAAGGTGTAAATATGCACGAGTCGCGGTTCGTGAATCAAACCGTGTTAAAATAAAGAGTTTGTGTAGTATAAGGAATTTTTGAAAATATATACTGTGATCGGGTGTCCTACCTTCAAGTGTTTTTTAAATTTATATAAATCTATATACTTTCAGTATAAAATCATATACTTTTTGTAATTCCTTCAAAAATGGCAAAAAATTTATATGTTCAGAACTGTTGACATTTGTGAACGCAGAGTAGAGAGTGCAAAGCAGTAGTAGCACTCACTGCTGTAAATTTCTATGCACGCTCGCGTCGTCGTTTACATGAGTGCAAATGCCGATGTTTTGCTTATAGTCTCACGTAGAATGAATGAGCAATGCATCAATCGAACGATGGCTCGAAATACTTGAAAGCTCGTCCAATCATGGCAAAGAACTATGATATAATCGAACAAAATTTTTTTTTTGTTTTTGTTTTTTATCTATGTAGAATGCACGTGATTAAGCATATATTTAATGAAAAATAATCCTATCAGTTGAGATAAACAAGACCTTAACTGCTCTAAGTTCGATTATATCTACATATCGTTATTCTATTTTCATCATATATTGAAGCGGTAAATGTATAACGTGTTACTTACAAACGAAAATCCGCATAAAAAAATCATAAGAAAATCTTAATCTCGCGAGTAAAATATAGACTCAAGGAAAAATGTCAGCATGGAAAATGTAAATTGATTCCGGGATCGCATACAATTGGCTTGAATTGAAACCATTTTTCCGAAGGTTAATTGCTCGTGCATGCTGAAATCTATATATGATTCTTATTATACTCGTGCAAGCAAGTCAGATCGAACCAATATACGAACTATATAAGCTAATATACACTATACACGTGCTACGCGAAGTAAACATCTTTTCTCTCAATTTTACTTTATCAATTTGAAACTGACTAATAAGCTGACAATTTAAAAATACGTCAAACATTATATAGCGCTATATACTATATACTCCCCACCGCACTGTGCTTATAATCACATATATATATATATATATATAACTCGTCATAACAAAAAGCTACGGTTAAACGTTCGAATCCACATTGACATATCATCGTTCATTGTCAAAGCAACAATATATATAATCTGTATAATATTGTATAGACTTTCCTGCTCTTGACTCAGCCTATACATAACTTTTTTCCAATCGACAGATAAGACCGACGCAGCAGCAGCAGCAGCAGCGCAGTAGTAGTAATAATAATGATGGATAAGGAGTTAGAGGAGCGCACGGCACGCGAGCCGTTGCAACCGGCTAACGGCGACAGAACGTCAACGGCAATCATTGTTAGTTCAACAAACGCGACAGTCAACGGGACGGAGATGACAGCAGTGCCCAGACGACAAGTCGACGTACAGTTTGAAGATGTCTTCTACTCTGTACCGGTTGGAAAAGGTATGTGCGGTATAATCTGTGTGTATATATACGCGCTTATATTTATGGGATAGGGAAAAAGTTATCGAGACGTGCTCGCGACAAAGCTGGAATACGTGAGTGTGGATGTACTGGAAGAAGAATCAGGAAACATTTTGAATGTTATACATATATTTGCTCTATGGCAAATATCTTAATTACAGCGTATCTTCACTTTCATGTCTAATATTAGTTAGACTGTATAAGAAAAATTTAGACTGTATTGAAAGGTATTATTGAAAGAAAGAATTAGTTAGACTGTATTGAAAAATAAAAATTCTGAGATAAGTTTTCTTATAGGTGGTTTAGAATACATTTTCATATATAATTTTAAAAAAAAAACGGAATTCGACTGACACTGTTATATCTTTTTCTTATTAATTCGTATATTTACAATAATATTTGTATCTATAATAAAGTAAAAATATAACATTTTATTCATGTACTTATTAATTAATATTTCTTCTTATTGTAAATAAATTATATTATACAAGATTCAGATTGTAAATAAGATATTGCTGAAATTTGAATCACCTCTAATAGCCGGTAAATTATACACTTAAGCAAGTATATCAGTAATTTCAATCTTTCTTAATATAACCCCGCTCTAATTAATTTAATCACGCGATCATGAGTTTCAGGAGAAAAGGATATAATTACGCACCAACTGCATCACCCTCTCATTCCAATTTCCTTTTCTTTCAGCAGTACAATTTTTCAAAACATATTTAACAAATATAACCTGCTATTTCCCGCAGGCAAATGGAAAGAAATTCTGCACGGAGTGACGGGCGAATTCCGTTCAGCTCGCCTTACCGCTATCCTTGGGCCTTCAGGTGCGGGCAAAACAACACTTCTCAACCTCCTAGCACATCGAGGCGCTCGTAGTAATCGTCGTTGCGCCTTTCGCGGCGTTTTGCGGCTCAATGGTCTTAGCTCGATTGAACATCCCGAATTGTTTCGAAAGCTGAGCGTGTGTTATGTGCCCCAGGAGTTCGCGCTGCTGCCGCTGCTAACGGTGAGGGAGACCATCTACGTGGCCGCGAGGTTGAAGCTGCCGAGGAAAGGCAACGACGATGTGTCCAGGAATTTTATCGTGAGTTGAAGGATGATTAGAGAAAAAGAATAGTGGAGAAAAGAGAAAGAATGTCGTAAGAAAATATAAGCAGAAATAAAGAAGGTGGAGACGAGTTTAGTTGAGATACAAAAAAAAAGAGTGATGGAAAAGAGCAAAATGCAGTGGTGATTACATAGGCGACTTCGCAAGGTACATTAATTAAATCAAATATCGAAAAGAATATGAATTAAAAGTGTGAACGCGTCTAACATGCAGTTTTCCTACTTTTTGTGTACTTTTTTTTCAAAGATGGTTGATCATTAATAATTTGTACTAGTGCACATAAAACTACAAATAAAAAATTTGCATCGTTTGCTATAATATTCTACTTAATTTTTATGGTAATTTACAGAAAATGAAAACATTCACTTTTAACGCGTGAGATAAAAATGAAATGAATTGCCAAGCATATAATATGTGCTGCAAAATAGGTAAAGGGTCAGGTACCTTAAATATATAATTTACTTTTTTGTATAGTAACGTGTTTTTAAAAATTCTATAGTATTCGTAATCTAGGTATATTATATTAACCTGCAGACGAATGCATTTACGTATATAAGAGAACGACGATGCTTTGTGAATAAGAAACACCAATATGACCATTGTGATTTATTTTCTCACTTCTCTTAACCTTCAGACGACTTTATTATTTTTTGTTTTACTAGCCGTGCGTTAAGTGAATTTAAAAAAATCAACCAATTAAAAATACAATCGCATATATTACGCATTTTTTTAAAATATATCCTCAAAATGCATTGCACGTATAATATGCTTGCAGTGTAAATACTTTTTTTAAGTGCAAAATATGATAATACTTTTTAGATGCCATAGGTAACAAATTTTTTCTCATGCATTCCAACTTAATGCTTATACTTTGTTTCCAAATCGAAATTGCTATATAAACCAGTTGTAAAACTTGAAAAATGAAAATACCAGTATTTCGTATGTATAATTTAAGAAATCGTTAGTCCAAACAGGTTTTCTCAGTGGCATATAGAAAACCACTGTCGCGGAGTATGCAAACTGTTCATGGGAAAAAGTTACGATAGAGATGGAAAAAGATATTTCGTAATTATATACACATTATGAATGAAATAATAGAATGCAATAAACTGAGACATTTGTTTTCGTCAAAAGAAAATTATTCTTTGGTAACGAAAACTTGCCTTACGTTACCGTTACCTTAAGGTAGCATGAGCGATGAGTGCCGTATCAAGCTGGGGGCCCCAAGAAGGGTTTTTTTATTTTACTAAATTTTATGATTAAATTTTAATAAGAAACATGTATTTTTATTTCTAAACGCGTTAATATAGAAACTATATCTATTAAATATAACCTAAAAAGAAAATTAGAAATTTTTTTCTCGTTTTAGATCGGGGTGCTTTTATAATTCACACTCCTGGTGTGTATATATATACTTTAGCCGCTATTATTTATTTATTTTTATCGGCAACCCATTATTATTTTTGTAATGACAGAATCGTTATAATAACCTACTTTTTTGCTAAGAAATAGTATTTTATAATAATGCCATGAATCATTAATCAGCAAAAAATAGACGTGGCCATAAGCTCCGTGTAAAAGTGTTGCTACTTTGCAACTGTTTTTCTTAATAATTTTGCCGGCGACCTTGTAGTTTCTTGGTAGCTTAGAAAAGTTTAAGACTTGAAAAATATTTCAGTCGAGTTTTCAAATTTATTTAGTATTTTACAAAAGTCGCTCATGCTATCTTAATCTAAAAAGTTGTAAAGCAAATGAATCTCGTAACAAAAGAAACGACAACGACAAAGACACGCGCTTGATCTATTTTGTAAAAAAATCAAATTGTGAAGTAAGATAACTCGAGATATATTTGAACATACACCAATTTGAGAAGGGACCTATTAGGTACATAAATCTAAAATTAGCCAGCTCTTTAAACTTAACTCTTACCCCGACAAATTTGATTTGTTTGTGTGTACGAAACTTTTTTCTAATTGTAGTTTAATGTATGTTTAAAAATTTTTTCGAAGTTTTAAAAATTTTAAAAAGAAAAATTAAAAAATTGTCTTTATAACTACATCCGATTTAATTACGCATGACCAGCATAGATGCTCTTCTTATATATAAATCCTTAATTTGCGTCTTAATATAGAAGCCACACTACAACTGGATGTTGTTTATCAGTTTTTTTCTCAATTAACTTGAAGAAGTATACAAAAACTTATCCGCAAGGTAACCAAACTACGAAGCGTTATACCTTATTAATAATCATAAAAGTTTTAATGAAAACCTCGTTTTTTTCTCAATAAAGAACACCAATTTTATGGCACTTCGAACGAGTTCTTGAAATAATCAAGCTTTACTTGAGTTCTATCAGAATTGTAAATTAAAAAAAAATGCTTCAGTACCATAACTTTGATCACGACAATGTCGTAAAATGTTCATGACACGTGTCGTTTCTACATTCAACTTCTAACATTATAATTACACACTCATACAATTATGATATAAAACTTTTCCAAATCATAACAATTTTTTTTCACGCAGATGCAAGATGTCACGAGCAGGCTCGGTTTACTCGACAGCATGGACACACTGACCGAGCGACTTTCCGGCGGTGAGAAGAAACGTCTCTCGATCGCCGTGGAAATGATAACCAGTCCGTCGGTGATGCTTCTCGACGAGCCGACCAGTGGCCTCGACAGCACCTCTGCCAATCAGGTACAGTCTAGGCATATATATATACAACTGCATTTTTGTATTGTCGAAGGTAATAAATTACCGTAGCCGAGATCACGCAGCTCGCGCATTCGCAATTAAATGCGTTTATGGGTCGTTTCATTAATCGCGTTAGGAGAGAAGAGTTATTGCATATCGGATCTTATTCGCTAGTGTTTGTCTAAGTTTTCTTTTGAGTCGGCAGTTTTTTTCTTGAATTGAATTGAATGCTGTTTGTGATGTTGGCATTATATGCGCATTCTATACAGGAAAGATTTATCAAACTGCATCTTCTTGAACTTCTTTTTTTGAGATTATGCGGTTATCCTGTTTATTAGAGGTATAACGTTTTTTTTATGTTTTATAGATCCTGTCGATTGATTTTGCTGAAATTATATCGTCGTTGTGAAATTTTCGCAATATACGTTTACACGACTAGTAATTGACGTTAAGTACAGGAAGTAACAGCTTCGACCGCAATCTTGACTCGCGGCGGCGAAACGTATTTTTTTTTCCTTTCATTTATTTTTATGTATAGTTAACCACCGTAACATATTTGTGGTCGTATAATAGACCGCCGTTGACGATTTAAGTATACCGCAAACAAGATTAAGCCGAAGCCTGTCAAATGGCTAATTTGTTGCGTGATTCCGAAACGCCGTTGTAATTACGCGCGAATGCGGCTATTATATGTCGCAATAACCAATTGAGAGAAAAATCGTGTGCAATTCCGTTCAATAAAAGAAAACGAATTTATTGGTAAATATATAAAATTCTTAGAAATATTTCTTCTTATACGAAAAAAAATGCAGAGTTTTGAAACAGTAGTTAAATTAAATATCAGAATACATAGTAATTTTTCTTATAAATTTTTTCTGTCAGTGTGGGCATGCAAAAAAATGTTCTAGACGCAAACATTCATGCTTTTTTATTATTGGTTCTTTAGATCTGCATAACTTTACGATCGAACAATTTTACTTGTTTTCAACGCAATGTTTGTTTTATTTTTATTCAAAGTAATAATACCGGTTTTAAAAATAGATCAAAAAGAGTTTTTATTTTCATAAACCCCTGTACATTTTTTTCCATTTTGATCCTTTTACTAGACATGCAATTAAAATCAATATTTTTGAAAAATTTCAAATTATTTTCTTTCTTTTCTTACTTTACTCAGAAAACTATTAAAGAATAATTTGTGAATACACCTTCTATACAAACAGCAAAACCTAATAAAGATCACTTATATAACTCATACACAACGTCAAATCTACAGCTATCACCATGAGTCCTTCTAAAAAATCTCGATCACGGTATATTCTCACGGCACCATCGACACCTATTAAATTACACCTGAGCCATAAAAAAAAAACAACGAGAAACCAGCTGACTAATTCTCACACACATATATATATATACTACCAACCCACAGGTGATCGACCTACTGTACATGATGGCGCGTACCGGCTGCACTGTCGTCTGCGCGGTACATCAGCCAAGTAGCCAGATGGCCTGTCGTTTCGACGACCTGCTGGTTATGAGTCAAGGCTGCTGCAGGTATTGCGGACCACGTGAACGCGTAATGGAACATTTTAAGAGCGCCGGTTACGAGTGCCCACCATTTTACAATTTGGCTGAGTTCAGTAAGTGTATAGTTAAATGTATTTTTTATGTTGCAGATAAGTATATATGTTTTATGCGTTTTAGACTGTAATAATCTACGGTTATTCGTATATCACTTTTAATTAATTGATAGAGTCGGGTTGATAAAAAGAAGATAGTACAAAAAAATGTAATATTATACTTAACAAATTGTATTCTTAATATGTATATATAGCAAACGATAAAGCAGTCACTGAACCACGGGGTAGTGAACTTTTACTTTTTATCGTATAGCAGAATAAATAAGTTTAGATTAGCAAGTTATTATTTTCTAGTGCATAATTATTTCGCTTTTATTGCGCGCTAATTATCATTCGACGAGTAATATATCCCCAACACATTTTTTTTATTAACTTTCATTAACCTTCTGAGGGGCGATTATTTTATATAGAAAAATGTATGATTATTGTTAATCATTTATTACTAATTATTAGACAATTCCATAATTATATAATGATAAATTTGTATCCACTACTAAGATTTTGGGAAAGTAGAGAATGAAAATGGTAGAAAAATTGAAAAATTAACCGTTAGGATTATTAGATGGGTTGCTGCACTACATTGCAATCCAAACTGAAAAACACTTCCAACAACAAAAATACGTAAATATCTCTTTTACTACTCTCCTTCTAATTTATCATTTTCGTTCATAGTACTTGAAGTAGTAACTGGACAACGAGGCGGCAACTACCAGCGACTGCGAAGCAGGACCTCAGAGGAAACGAACAAAGACGTCAAGGACTCGGCCTGTTCAACGCCAAGTTCGGACGAGGATTCGATGAGCTGCGCCGGACGTTATGCCGTCTCGCATTGGGAGCAACAGAAGATCCTTCTAAGAAGGGCGTTCACCTGCATCGCGCGTGATAACGTAAGTTTCCGCGTTATTGTATAGTTTTTTAGTATACGCATTTTGTCCGTTAGTATAAGATGATAATATAATTTGGTGTAGCTGATGCTTCGAAGAAACAGTAACTTATATAGTAGATGTTTTCAATAAAACTTGCAGATCTAAAAAATAGATATCAGATTTAACTATTCATTATGTATAAAACAGTTTGTGCAATATAAGTTATTAGTATTACAAGTTATTAGTATTGAAGTGTTCTTGAATAGACTGGTTGAACTTAAAGCAATGTGATGTCCCAAAATAATCCAATTTCATTATTTAATAAATTAAATACTATGTTCACAAATTTTTTTGTAAGATTCTATCAACAGTTTCATGAAATACATCTATTTTAAATCCAGATCAAAATTCAGAAATACAGATTCCTACTTACCGACATTGTGGTTTTTATTTAATTGAATAATTGCTGAGTAGGCTTTAGAAAAGATATAGATCCATCAGGCGTTCGCCTTCGCTCGGGTGGCAATTTACACGAGATATAGACCGTCCAAGTTTTTTCCTCCCACGGTGCGTAATATACTATAATGACGAGGTTCGAGAATAAAATACGAAGAAAATATGCATCTCGGTTCTTCGTATTCCCGTTTGGCTCTCGTTCCCGGGAATTCGTTTGTTGACATCGCTCGAGCAATGTATTCGCGGAGCTATACGCGCGGGAAGAGCGCCACTATCGCCGTTGCAAAGTCGCGCTCAATTCAATTTTGAATTAAATTCTCCTTAGCCGTCGAACCGCGCGTACTTACGCGACTTTCGCAGGCTCTATACGACCGAAGCGACCTAGGATATCGGCATCGTCACCGCTAGCATGTATCTGGCCTTATATTCCAATACGGGTGCGGATTGGAAATTGTCGCAACGGGGAAGGACGCTTCCCAACCATGCCGCACAGTAGGCTGAAACCATTAAAACGCGCATTTAATTCGCAATTTTCATTCAAATAAGTTGAAAAATTTTTGGGGGGTGTTTCTTGATATGCTTGATACTCCTAGTATGCCATAAATTTGAAAAAATTGAAAAATAAAATTTCAAAAATTACTATTTTCAAAAATAAAAAAAATAGTTGATAAATCTTCCTAAAAGTTTTTCAGCACCCTTAATAAAGTAAAAACAAAAATTTTAAACCAGGTTTGAAATCGATCGACCGATAACTTTTATATAATGCAATATATTAATAATATATACACACACGCACACACGCACACACGCACACACACACACACACAATATGTAATAATTACTTTTATACTAAATTATGAAATGTATTTTTATTACATCTAATTCTCAAAATCTGTGTTGTAAAATTTAGAAAAAATAATGTTTAGTTTATTAATTATTAATTCAATTATTTACTTTTAATTAAAAATTAACAATTGAAAGTTAATTAAAAAGTTGTTTCCGATAAAACCGATGAACAATAAAAAGAAAATTCCTCGTAATGGTAATTTATTTTTTATAAGCGTAAAAAACATTTTTTCAAATTTGTGGCATACCAGGAGTATCAAGCATATCAAGAAACACCCCCCAAAAAATTAGTTCAAAAAGTTATTTCAATGAAAATTGCGAATTAAATGCGCATTTTAGTGGTTTCAGCCCACTCTGCGCCGTCCGCACTGTTAAGTCAATGGAATCGCGCCGAGAGACTGATCACCTGCGCTTCAACGAAGTAAGTGCTCGGATCAGTGTTGCGTTTACCGGTCCTATATCGAAAATAATTATACTGATCCACCCGCGCCAAGCGGCGGTTCCCGACCTCTTGTGTGCGCGCAACGCGACGCATATTATTTGTATTTAGACGGTTTGAATAGACTTTGTGATTGTTCTATACACTGAGGCTATTCGTCATTCGCAATTGTACTCTCTAAAGTTGAATTAGTGAAAAATCCACTAAATATTAGTTAAAATTGCTCCACCGTAACATTAGTGAATATT
>JAWWEQ010015220.1:0-36014 GCA_035583055.1 Torymus tubicola | reverse complement strand
TTATTCGTTCTCCTTGAATAATAATGTTAAGGTTTTTCGGGGTGCTATTATAGGTATTTCCAAACTCTATGTAAACCTTTTTATCTGTATTTAGTGATAGTTTGTTTAGGGCTAACCAGTTCAATATTATTTTAAAAAAGTTATTCGTTTTTGCTTCAACCTCTGACCATGTTTTACCTCTTATTATTAACGCAGTGTCATCCGCATACGAAAATATAGTGTGTTCGGGTAGTGTTTTTAGTATATCGTTTATGTAAATTATAAATAATAAGGGACCTAATATTGTACCTTGAAGGGCTCCTGTATGTATTGTTTGAAATTGACTATTGATGTTATTTATTTTTACGCTCTGTTTTCTATTGTTTAACTAGTTTGTTGTTAGTTTATGTGCTGAATCTCTTATTCCATAGGTGTATAATTTATCCAGTAGTATTTGATGATCGACGGTGTCAAAAGCATTGGCAAGGTCGAGAAAAGTAATCACTATCGGTTCACTTTTATCTAGCTGATTGTATATTACGTTTCTTATAATATTGAGCGTATCTTTGTTTTTCCTGAATCCGAATTGTTTATCAGATATAATATTATTTTTGTTTATGAAACTTAATAGCCTTTTGTGAATTAGTTTTTCAAATATTTTTGCGATATTAGAAATCAGAGATATCGGTCGGTAGTTATTCATCAGATATTTTTCCTTTCCCTTATGTATAGGAATATGTTAAATGATTCTTTAACTAAATAAAATGTCGGGCAATCAATTTAAAATAATGACTTTAAAATAAACAGAGGGACATAGCATTTTATAAAACATTCAAGAATTACAATATTTCTTTTTAGAAGATAAATTGTCTCTTAGACTTTGCGAGATGAACATGCCTTAAACTTTTTACAAATAACTTTCCCACTTGTTGTTTACGTTCCTTTTTTTGCGAACTCTATTCAAAGAAGTTTACTCATTTATTTCTCAGCGGGTGTACTTATCGTTGATCATCAAGCATTGACAACGTCTGTCAGATACTTTACGGAATCCGGTTTTTACTGTTCGAGCAGAAGTTGGGGCAGCACTTGTTTTAAAGTTGACTTTAACTAAGTCGCCAACTACGATAAACTTTCATCCGGTTTGTAACTTATTTATACATCCTAAGCTTCTTAGTAATGAGTCCATCTTGTCTGCAAATAAAAACAAAAAAGTTGCTTTAGCGCCTTTTTAAATATTCGATGAAGAGTTATGAATTATTAGAGAACTTTGGATTTTGCACGTTGAAGACAGTTTTTTATAGTTTACAATAAACATTATATTTAAATATCACAAATCGATATCTATAAAAGTTTTAGTTCTTTTAAATTTAATTCAATTATTACACATTACTTTCCTCATACTATGCCATTTAACGTAAAAACCAGTGACCTATCAATCAACGCGATCAACCGTCATAATTCGATTCTTGACCCTTTAGCTAATCTTAGCCTTTATCTCATCCCGAAGAACTGCGCTCTAACATTCCCTATTTCCTCCGCGTACACGACTGGGTTACTAGGCGCATATAAAATCCCCTCTTTCTCTCTTTTCTGCAGCTCCCTCGACGGTAGGGAGAGCTTAATGAGAGCCAGGCAGCAGCATACTGCAGCAGCAGCAACCTCGCTTTAGCAAGGGGAGGCGCGCGCTTTTTCGCCCGGACTATTTATTATTTAAAGCCACGCGCGCAGGCTGCTGCTGCTCCGAAAAAGCACTCGAGTAGCGCGAGCGGACGCTTAATTACCACCGAGCGCCGTACGCGGTCTCCTTTGAGCTAGCCACACAACAGCGGCATAGAGCAACTCACGAGAGTTGACGCGCGCTTGCACAGTAGTTTGCCTCTCGTTGCCCACTGGCTCTCTTATACCTACAGCCGTTGATTCAACCTGGTTGTGTTTTTTTTCTTCGAGCTAGCTTAGTTGCGCTGTTTTGTCGGTTCTTCTTACTCGTCATTCAACAGTAAGCTTTTCTGTGGGTGTTGCAATAAAGATTAGTCATTGGCACTCGAGTTTGATTTGATTTGTGAGCTAATGCTTGTTAGGATTTTTATTTACGCTATAGTATTTTCTGGTAACTACGCTTCCGGCGGACTTTGCTCTTGTCTTTATAATAAAATACTTTGTGTTATTAAAAAGGAATATATATTTGACTCAGAAATTATTAATAATATATCGTTATTTAGCTTTAACAAAAATGATCCTCGAATTCAAAATTATTTAATTATCGTTGAAATTGAAAATATTAATTCAAAACAGGAAAATTCAACACAGAATAAAAACTAAAACTTTGAAAAGCCGAAATAATCCTCTACTTTTACCACGTAAAAGCAGCATCGATAATTCACAGAGCTATTATCAAGCCGCATACACGCACACCCTCAGCCAAAAACACGTCGATTCCAGCGCGCGTGGATGGCGAGCAAGCTATACGCGAGGTGGATTAAACATAGTCCTTCTCGGAACGTGGCGCTGCTGCTACTGCTGCTGCTGCTGCTGTTATACCTCCGGTGTGCTGCGCAAATTCGAAAAAGCCCTCGCGCACGCCTGTACGTGTACCGGATATGTCGCGTACTCGCGCACAGCTCAGCTCAACCCCGTGACAGCTTGTGGGCTACGAAAATCCAACACACACGAGGCGGCACGTCAGAACGGTCAAAACGAACACGTAGCCCGCGGGGGCGATTTTTATTTCTAGATTTACGCGTGCGTGCGTTCTCGCAAGCCCGCCAGCGAGTGGCGGCGTTCGAGTTCCTTTTTTCTTTTTATTAAAAAATATATCGAGGAATGAGAGAGAGAGAGAGAGAGTGGAGAGCAGCTGCGGAATTCGAAATGGATCGGTTGCTGAAAGGTATATATATGTGGGTCGCAGAGAGGATACGTGTCAATTAGAAGAGATTTTTTTGGAGAGAAGAAAAAGTTTTTTTTTCTAAATGGATAAACAATAAACTGTGCAGAAAAGCAGTAAATTGATAGGATTGAGAATTTTGAAAATATTTCTTTGTAGTTTTCAGAAAAAGGAAAATTTAAATCGAGTTTCATTTGTCTGTCAGTATTTATTACCTATATTTCATATGAGTAATTGATTACTGATTTTTGGGTTATATAAAATACTTGCAGAGTTCTTTCTATCACTGCTATTTAATCTTTTTTACATAGTATACATCTTAACAAATAATTATATTTGTAACGTTTTTTAAAACAATATTTACTTACGTTTATTAACAAATTTGTATTGGTAAAAAAGTTAAATTTAATATTTTTGAAAAATCAAAAATTTTGAAAATTAGATGCTTGATTTGGCGTATTTATATTTATTATTAAAGAAATAATTTAACATACTTAAACATTAGCGATAGTATAGCTGTAAAGTAGGAGAATAACGTGAAAAACGTTGGCGGCCAAATGTGTGAAAAGAAGCAGGTAGAAATAAACTAAGGGGAGAACTTGGGAGTTACAAAAAAATTACTTAAGTGGTTCTGGCCAAATAAAAAAGAAACTTTAATACTTCTTTTTAAGTGCACGCAATTAAAAACAAAGTGCTTAAGAGCTGCACAATATTTACTGTTTTAGTCTTGAAAGTACCTTTCTTATCTAACTTCAGATAAACGCTGGCATTTACGAAGTTAACTGTCCTTAATTTTTTTCGAAAATAGCAAAATGCACGTTTGTGAAACCGTCGACATTAACAATTACGTATTAACAATAGAAAATACACGCCAATTAATTTAATGTTTAACATTACAACGACTAAAATTCTTCGTCCGCACACGGATCGCGAATGAAAAATCTGGCAAGGCCGAATTTCCAGACCATAGAGTCCATTAGCTCGATTCCCTGCGCGAAGGCTCAGCGTGTGTCGGCAATTCACACGCACGATGCGAGCCAACGAAAAAGGGTGGCTTCTACATCGTCGGGGTCGACAGTCAATCCATCAAAAACGCGTGCGTGTGAAGAGGTCAAGGAAGAAAGAGAGGAGGCTGCCTCGTGAATACGCAACCCTCTTTTTTTATCCATGCGTGTGTTATCGTTGTGTCACACGCAAGCCTCGCTTATATTTTTTGATCTGAGTTGGATGGATTTCTATTTACCGATCGTTCGGTTGATAGTCATTTGTCCATACATGTGTACTCGTAAGTAATTGTTATTTTCTATGATTAAGGAAAATTTTTAAGCCAGAACATATATACATAAATTTTTTTAATCTGAACTAATGTGAAAACTATAAGTACTAATGACATTTTTATTTGATTGTTGTTTTTGAAAGGTGACGTTTCATAAAAATAAACTTATTAAATTTGGAACTCCTAGACATTTCATCGTCTTTTGTAATATTAAATAATATAATATTTTTTCGAGGAAATGTTCGTGTAGACCCATCAACTGCTTAATAATATCCAACGATATTAATCATAAACAATGTGCTGTGTAAAAAAAAATGGAAGCATCAATTACAGGGAACGAGTGCATAATCGTTTTCGCCTTAGAGCCATTTTTCTGACGGCCGCCGAGGCTAAAGACATTTACGCACGCAAACAAGAAAAATACATGTTATTATATAGGGACGATGAATGGAACTCTGGGGTTTCGTGAACTCGGTCTTCATTAACTAACACACGCGGCACCTTTATATTTTGAAAGGAGCGCGCGTGCAACGTATGCACACGTCGGTTCTTGAATAATTAGAACAGAAGAGAGCTTGCAAGCCCAGAGGAGTGAATGCGCTCACCGTTTTCATAATCACCTTGTGCTATAATTCTATAGCTCGGTATACACTGATTATGGTTTTTAGTGATTGTTGTGCACGATATATAAAGGGTAAAGTTCCTTATTTTCAATAACCGAACAAACTTATTTAAAATTTATTTTTCATGAATAAACATTTTTCTCGTCACTTCAAAACTAGATCTAGAACTCGAATTCTATTATCCATTGTGTTAATTGCAGTATACATTACGCCCGCACATAGCTCCCCTTATCAATGCAAAATCAGATCAAGTCTCATGCCTCAACCCTCACTCGTGCACTCCGCAGACGCGCGTTGCGCTCTCGCATTGTTCGACCTCGAGTAATTGCTCGCTACTTAGCGTACACACGCCGTGCGTATGTGTATATGTATATACGTGTACGAGAGCGCGTGTACGAGGGGGAGGATTGCGCGGAGGTTTCGACGCATAACTCGGTAGAAAATTGCAGCGGAGATACATGCGGCGATGCGTATATTGCCGAAGGAAGTTTGCGATGCGATGTTGATTAAAGACAGGCGAGAGGTATTGTGTATAGCGCGAATTCTACACACCTAAATTTATTTTCGCTCTAGTTTAGTTTTATTATGCTTGTTGCTTACCTTATCTCTTATACCTACTTCTAAATTTGTTTATTTTAATTTTTTATTAAAAGATTGTTATATTTTCAAATTTTTGGGACTTTACTGCCATTATTTTCATTTAAAGTACTGTATCATTCACATATTTATTTAATAAAGGAACAAATTTTACATAATACCTATTCCTAAATGGAAAACGTAAAATTACACAGCATAGTATCTCTCGTCTGACTAGTACTCGACTTCATCTACTTGGATTTTTTATGCTTAACTCCATACGTATACTTCAACATAAATATTTCATATTTCAAGTTCATTTCAAATCTTAAATATACCGGGAAATCTTCCGAAATGGTTTTTCCATACACTATCAATTCACCGCTACACTTAAAATCTACCACACAACGTACCAGAAGAACTCAAGCTGCACAGAATGACAACCCAACCACCTTACCGAGTCGCCATCGTTACACAGCAACTATGTATATATATATATTTATACGCGCTGCACGTCTACTATACCCACACACCCCTTTCTCATACTCACGCGCGAATGCAACAGTCCGCGTCGTGTCGGCTCTCGCGCCCTTCCCTCAGGAGACTTACTGAGCGTACCTTATTCCAGCTCGTGGTCCGCGTCTCTCTCCTCGGTCAGCGAAAGATCGCGCGGCAACGGCGACAAAGACACGCGAGCTGTGTTGCAACGGTCGCACTCCTTGAATACAGATGGCCACGTTTTCCCGCAGGAACCGAACGCGAGCAGGAACAAAAAAAAACAGAGGCATGGTGGTAGTGGTGGCAGCAATGCCGCGGCTTCCCTTGTTCGACGGCAGAACGTGCGCTGAATATCCTCGCGAAACAGAGAGAGAGAGAGAGCGACGTTGGTCACACGCGCGTATGAGGTGTAGGAGGAGAAATGGGCTTCTCTCTTTTCTGTGGGTTAATGGAGTAGCCAAGGTGGTATACTCTGCTGCCGGATGTTGTCGTCGTGCGATGTTGCGGCTAAAGTGTTTTTCGAAGTAGAGAGGGAAGGAGAGGCGATTCGATGCGGAATTGATAACGAGGGTGTGGATAGAGGGTAATGAGAAGGAGTTCAGGATTCATTGATGAAAGTAGGAGGTTTAGGATTTTAAAGAAAGGCGTCGACTGAATTCAACTTTTGTCATTATTATTTTGTATATTCCAGCTGGAGTCGTTTGTAAATTAAAAATTTTCGTAGTTAGAATTTAATATAAAGGATCAGCGCTACGTCCTTATTTACTTTCGAAACATTGTATTGTATTACACTGCGGGGAAAATCACCCGCATTTTAAAATATGCTCAACATCACTTGCAATATCCACATTAAATATTCTACAGAATAAAAGGAAAAATCAAAATCCAAGACAGCCAACTTTTTCCTCCGCCGTTACTCGAAAACAATAGAGTGAAAAGTAACAATAACCCATTATCCAACCAGCGGCAACAGCAGCAGCAGCCATCAGACGCGGTGAGCTCGTGCGTGCTCGCGGCAGCACCCGTCAACCGCAACACACGCGCGGGCGCCGACGTAATCTTCGGCGCGCCGCACAGCGAAAAAACGAAAGGGCTGACGCACCGCACGCGCACCGCGCGCACGTCAAGTAGAAGAAGAAGAAGAAGACGCCAGCAGCGGAGGTGCATCGAACCACAGCGTACTACTACTACTACTACTACCTCTCACCCGTCCATTTTCATTTGTCGAAATAAATATCACGCGGCGACAGCGTGGCTGCTGTTGCTGTCGGTCGAGCTGGGGTATATATATATAGGAGAAAATGGCTTATTTGCAATTGAAAAAGGGGCTAACGTGGAATTTGCTTTGAACGCTGAGGGATGCTCGCACGCGCGCCATTGCTGGATATATGAAATTAATAGCAGGCTGGGCTAACATTTACATTTTACCAGTGTAAATTCTGCAGCAGCTCGCCGCACATGCGTATGTGTGTGTGTGTGTGTGTACTGTACGGTCCAATATTGTGTTAACCTGAAAACCGGGAATGCTGTTTTAATCACCTTGTCATGTAGAATGTAAACATTGCATGTAAAAACTTTGTGTATAGAGATCTGATTAAATACGACCTTTAATTATTATAATGAGGATGGCTTTATGGTCATGTAGATTAGATATTATTTTAAAAAGACGGAACGGACTTGCATTGTTGCTGTATTTCCAATGTTTACATGATAAACAATGGATGCAACAATTCACTTGGTTTCGATAAATTGGATGGTATGCATGGTCAAACAATTTCATAGCATCTGTAAATATCGGAATAGAAATCCGTTCCGAAGTGGTTTAACACACAATAGATTGACTTTTTCAGTGTACGATAGATTCTCGGTAAGCTTTTTTACCACTTTATCCATTGGAACACGTACATTATTGAGGATCCTAACTTTGAACTACTCTAATTTGTCTAATGTACCAAAACCCCAAAAACCACCTTCGATATATATCAGAACGCTCAAAAATTCAACGCGCCATTAGGATCATCAGACAAAATTACTCATTTCATCAATATTTCGGCGTAGCTCCCGCGCTCTAACAACTCGCTATCTCCCGTATTCTGCTGGGAGTGTCCGTGGCTAGCCATAGAACTCCAAGATTCAAAGCCACTTTTAATTTCCGGCTTCAAAGTTTGCCGCCAGCGGGCTTTGAGTAAGAGAGAGAGAGAGAGCCACTCCTCAATCTCTCTCTCTCTTCACACACAGACACAACACACCTCACCGCACATCTTCGAGATTATGCCTTGACGGCTAAAAAGGTCACGCGTCTCTCTTCTCTCTCTCTCTCGTCGCTATATGCTTTCACTATACGTCAGAACCGGAAAGGTTACGCACCGTGGCGGCATTCGTCGCGGGGTAGAAAAAGGGTTGAGAGTAGCGCGCAATACACCAACTCTCCGCCTATACGATCTACAATGTCTACCATAGCGCCACTCTCTCTCTTTTCATCCGTGTATATATATGAACACGCGGGTACGAGAGCGCGAGAAAAGCCTCACGTCGCGCCCTTTACACGTCAAATAAAGCCGTGTATTTTATTCATAAAGCGCGCAGGTGCGCCAACGTTGCTTTGTCGCACTCTCTACGACGCGAAATCAATATATCCGAAAGAGGGAAAGCGATTAATGGCGGTGATGGTGTGTACGTGTAGGAGGTGAGAACCATGGTGTTGCACGAGAGAGAAAGGCCCGAAATTTGGGGAATGACACAGGAGATTCTTATGGAAAACGCGACAATGATACTCAACTTTTACGTTGCTCGTGCGTCGTAAAGAGGTGTCGAATCATCGAGTTGTATTTCCTTCGACTCGAAAGCGTCTCGTCTTGAAAGAGAAAGAGTGGGCGATACAGATGGATGGCCATGATCGTCGCAGAATGTCGTAACAAATGGTGTGGAATCGTTGAGCGTATGGAGAATGATATTTGTACTTGAGCTCGGGAATGATAAAAGTACAAGCCGTTTTTTTTCAATTGAACGTTAGTTTCATCATTGTTTCACTTCGTGCTTATATAGAAAAATAAATATTTTCGTATACAATGTGGAAAATGTTATTTATTTTTCGCAAAAACCTAATGGATAAATCAATATTAATATAATGTATCTGATATATTTAGTTTGGTACTTTACATGGAAAGAATTATAAGTGATAGATGTTCGTAAGATGAGGTTGACCTACTTTTGAAAAAATTGGGAAAAGGTGATTATTAATTTGGCTCGTAAAAGGTAGGGTGACATGCGAGGCTAGCAACATGTAATCAATTTATTAACCCTTTAATTTAATAATGTAGGACGCGAAAATAGGACGATAAAATATAATCACCATGTTGAAAGAAAGGCAAAAGAAAAAGATATAAAAGTGCATAATTGCAAACGCTCGTTCCAGTTACATTATTATTTTACTAATGTAGTTAAATTGTTAAGAAATACTTAAAACTTTATCTATAATGATATTTAAAGCACATTATTTTCTTCAAATAATCAAAACATTCAGCGAAATGCTTCCATTTCATTCTTTACCTTACTTAATGTGCTCTCTATCCCTCAGTTTAACGCCTTTTTTCTTCTCCCAGCCAGTGCTCGAATTTTTCATTCACGCTCAACTCTCGTTTGTTTTTCAGGTGATTACGGGTAACGATAACACGTACATAGAGGTGAAGCACGACCTGGACCCGCCCATATGGGCGAGCAAGATTCGCTTTTTGCCCTACGACTCGCACATGCGCACCGTCTGCATGCGCGTGGAATTGTACGGATGCTACTGGAGTGGTAAGTGTTATTTAATGTCCCGATTTGTCCTCGTTGTAAAAAAAAGATAGACACCAATACCGCTGTTAGCGTACTGACTAATGTCTGCGTACATGGATGATGCGAATCGATAGTTCCAAAATTATTACATTATATAGTGATAAATACCTTAGTTTTAATTTTTTCTTAAAATTCAGGTAAATAGTAAAAGGAATATATCAATTATCAATGTACTCACACAATTTATATTTTGAATTGAATATAAGATAGATCGAGGTCAAGTTAAATTTGTCAAAATAATTTTATCATTTTGAAGAATTTAAATACATGTCGATATTTACTTAATTTCAAAAGCATATAATAATTTCGTTGTCATCCGCCAATTCTGTTCCACTCATCCTGAAGATCTCTTTCGAAACACTTATCAACATAACTTCGAAAACGAATTTCGCGATAACTGGCGCAGTAATCTCGCAAACCCTAATAACATCAAAATTGTAATTAACTTCACGTCAATTGCTCCGAATACCTTTCCGCGAAGGGTCAGACCCTACTGCAGCCCGCTCTAATTAACTTCACCGATGAACTTAGTACGATCCTTCCATCCCTTTCCTTCTTCGCTTGACATTCAACTTTACATACCCAAATATCCATTCTACATGTATATGCTGCGAAATTGAATTCACTTGACTACGGCATCGGTTTATTATCCCACGTCCAAGTCGCGCATCCTCTCTAACAATATTCTCCGGCAGCATTGTACTATGTGACACGCTTTTAAAATATCTAAAAACTTCTCTTACTTCCTCCATCTCTTACTTCTTCTTCTTCTTCTTCTTCTACTCCCTGGCCATCTGGAAAATACATCTACTCTCTCGCGCGTGTGCGCTCGAAAATGCCATACAAGAAACTTTCGAGCAACGCCATAGGATATTCGTCTCGTGAAATCTCAGCGACAATACTCTACTACTACTACTATATACGTATGTGTATATATGTAATGTGTATAGAAAAGTTCTTCATGTGTGTTCGCAGACGGCATAGTCTCGTACTCGATGCCCCAGGGGGAGAAGCGCGGCAACGACTGGGAGTTCTACGACTCCATATACGACGGGCCCTGGGACGGTGAGCTACGTCGTGGCCTCGGACTCCTCACCGATGGCAAATCCGGTCCGGACAACTTCAAGCTCGGCTTCCATCCACACGAACGTGGTAAGGGCTGGGTTGGCTGGAGGAACGACACGAGGAATGGCCAGCCGATCGAGATCAAGTTCGAATTTGACCGCGTCAGGGAGTTCTCGACAGTGCACATCGTCACCAATAATCAATTTACCAAGGATATCAAGGTGAGTTGCTGTTTTTCAACGACGATTTGCCTTTTGTTATATAAAAGTTGATGAATGATAGAGTTAGAGAAACATAACAGTGGGGAAAATGTAAAAAAAAATTGTCGAAGTATAGCGGTACGCATACCTTTTTGTTTTAAAGATCAGAGAATTGTAGAAGTGGATAGTATACGGTGAAATTGCAATACCATACTTAAATCTTGTTAGGAAGTATAAGTTTAAAGGACTCGACTCAATGCTTTAACAGCGTAGCCTGCGTTTCAAAGTTACACGACGTTTTCTCTTTCTTTCATGCTCAAGAACTGCGCGTAAAACAACTACTTAATCACGTTTCGCTATACCTTTACGTATAATCCAGACGACACCTGCATTTCGTGAATTAGCACAGTGCGATCAAAAATCACAAAGAGAAATCATTCTGAAACTTCTATTGCTCGGTATATATAGCAAGTTTAATATTATACCAGAGCAAAAATGAAATATTTCAAACCATAAGTATATGTGCATGAAATCAATTTATTTAATAATTTTCATGACGTCTTATGCAAAGGCAACAGCTGGCCGAAATATCCTTTACCCGGTGCCCTGGAAATCGCATTCGGCCAATCTAGATCGCGCATGGTCGGCCGGCCAATAATTAGAAACCTACTTTCGATTCACGCCAAAATCCATCAGCATAATTCGCCTGTGCTCGCGCGCGCACTCGCGGCCTGGCTATTCATGACTGCGTTCGCCTCCGCATATATACACGCGCTCAAATTGAAATCAACGATAATCGCAGTGCACGAGCGTAACCGATTCGGGCCATCCGCTGCCGTGACCCTCTCGTATACAGGCGCGCGCGCGCGGGAAAATTTGAATATCGAGCGTCATACTCCCAACGTCTCTCTCTCTGTCTCTCTCTCTCGTATACCCGAGGCAACCAGTCATTTGCAGCGTGCGATTTCCCAGCGCCTGTTTGCGGCAAAGTGCGCGCACACAAACCGCTCGTGAGCAAGGAAATCTCTCTCTCGCGCTCACTCCCAGGAAAGCAGTGCGCACGTGCGCGTATGCGCGGATTATCGCCACGAATGCTGGGTTATACGAGAGTGCGCGGAACGTAGGTAGTTTGCGGATCGAAGGGTATCATTCGACTGGTATACTCGTGCGTGCATTTGCGTGTGCAAAGCGAAAGCAATGATTGGGTGATGTTTTTTTTTCTTTCGTTTGTTTCATGCGTGTGATCTGGAGCAATTTGAAATAATGAAGTTACGCAATTTGAGATGTAGGTGATGCGGAAATCACGTTGCGAAAGGCGAAACAATTTTCAACGATATATACGCGTTGTTATTTTAAGCGTATATTTTTAATTTTATATAAATTAACTTATTCAATTGATGAATTTCGCATATAATTCAATTGTATTGGAATTGTTTTAATTTAATATTGATTATCGAATTCTGAAACTGTTTTTAGTTCAAACGTGTAGATTTAATCGATAAATTATTATAAAATAATAAATTAAATTAGGAGATAATTGGTTATTTAAAATTAAATTTTACAGCAAAAGCGAGTTTTCAAAGATGTCGATTTTAATATTTAGATAATGTAACGGAATATTTTACTGTGGACTAACAAAGTTCTGCAATATTATGCATAATTTGCAAATCGTACAGAGTACACCCTGTAATCAGTACATTCAATTAACTATTTAATATTAAAAAAAGTTTTGGAAAATATTGTTTAAGTATATCATTAAGAAATTAAAATCATATAAAATCACTTATTAAATATGTTTTTAATTTAGAATTATTCACAACCTATATAGAAACTAACAATCAATAATCTTACTAAAATAGTTTGAGGAACAATTTTTAATCACGCATTAATATAGTACCGCATTAAAAAGAATCGTCGAAGCTTCGCGTAGCGCTTGAAACTTATGGCGTTAAAAAAAAATTTCTAATCAGACTTTTCCACTTCAAATCGACGAAACTTTCTCTCGTTCCGTAATAAACCCCGGCGTGGAAACTCCACGTCAAAAAATTCCCCCTCGCGCGAGAAGTCGGAGGTCTACCTATATACACCAAGGCGAGGGTAAAAACTGAAGCTGGAAAAGAGCGGGATCGGAAGACGAGGAAAAGGAAGAAAAAGACGAAGACGAAGAAGAAGAAAAAAAAGCGCGAGTGAGGAGGGAATCGAGAGCCCTGGAGCACCCCTGGAGAAAGTATCCCTGATCGTTAAACTTGCGAAATCGCTTGTTCTGCTCAGTTTGGCATAACGCCGTGGTAGTCGTCGTCCCGATTCGCGCTGAATACCAAAGTAGCGGACGTCGCGCGACGACGTTCACAGTCGGCCGGGCGCGAGATCAACAGGCTCGGAATCGCCGGTATATATACGGCTCGTGTCGCGCGAGCGCCTCTTCCTCGCGCGCGTTCGCCTACTACTACTACTACTACTACTTCGGGTTCCTTTAGCGTAGCAGCGTGAACGTTAGATGTGCTCTGCTCCTTCGTGCGATGTTATCGAGGAGTTCCTTTTTCCGCTTGCAGTTTACTCGTGAGAGCTGCTTTCAAAGGATATTGGTCCGGTATTCCATGGATGCTCGCGTCCAAGTAAATAATAATATCTCCAAGGATCATAACTATAGTAAGGATAAATATTGGGCTGGTAATAAGGAAAAGTAAGAAATTTATTAACTTGTAGATGCAGGATTTGCTTTTTCTTTTGCGAAATATATACTTAAAACTTATATAACGTGAAATTTACATTGTAAAACTTAGTAAAAAGAAAGAATTTCTGGTGGATTCACTTCGTCCAAGCGAAAAGAGTAACTATTGTAGTATAAGGATATATTTCGAACTTTGTTAAAAATTTAGGAAACCTTTGGATAAATTTATGATGAACTATTATATTATTAAACTAGTTGTTGTAATGTAACGATTTACAATTTCTAATGCGGATAAAGCAGTTAAATTAGGCACATCACAGATTTAAATTAATTTAGTGCGTGTTGTTTATTGAGTGAACTTTGTAAAAGAACAATTATTGTACTAGATCATTGTTGCACTGTTATAAACTCAAATTACGCCGAATAGAATTATGATATTATAAATGATCGACCAACAAAAATCGACATTTAATATAATATACAGTACACCAATGTTTAACCATCTAGATATATATGCATTCCTTTCTGCACCTCCCTTACTAATATCCGACCTATAAAATACATCGGCAGGAGAACGCGTGACATCATTATATTACCAGCTGACAAAGAGTTGACGCTCGTGCCCTGGCGCCTTTCCTCCTTATAAAAGCGAAGTCGCGGTACCTGCGGCGCCTTGATTGAATATTCCGCTCGGCTCTTTATCAAGGCTACGCTCGCCGAATCCCCGATATTTCGCCCCGCTGCGCGGAAAAAAAGGGATGGGTGGAGGAAGAGAAAGAAAAAGAAGAGAAAGAGCAGAAAGAAAGTTGAGAAAGGATGCGATAGCGTGTAAAGATGAGTGTGGATGGAGTGGAGCTATGGTATAGAAGGAGAAAAGAGTGGAAGAGAAAGTGAATGGCAGAAGGCGAAGAGGGAAAGGGAAAGGAAGTCGTTACGAGTATAATGGGCAGAAAGGCGTTCGTGAAGATTAGGAGTCCGATGTGTGTAGTATAGTAGCTCGTATCAATATGATTAATTGTTTAAACAAAAATTGTTCATTTATTTTACTGTGTTTTTAAAATTATTTTCATTATTTTCTGTTTATATTTTGTAGAAATATAATATCCATCGGATAGAATATTTCTTTAATAACAAAGCTTTATATAGTATGAAATACTCGGTAAAATATTCTTGCGTCTTAGTGAATTCCTGATATCATAGGTACGGTAAACAAAAACGTGAAAGAAATCTCGAATTCTTGGAAAGCAAAACATTTTATAAAAACGTTGCAAATGGCAGGTACGAAACGCGAAGCACTGAGAAAGCAGATGAAAAAGCGAGCGCAGCCGGAGCGCGCAAAAGAAAGTGAGAAAAATTCGATAAAAGAATGCAGGGCGTAATGAACACCGTGGGTAAGGCGAACACTTTAATTATTTCGTAAATCAAAGCCTCTCGGAGTCTTGATTTTCGTAATAACGTATAAAAAAAAAGAAAGAAAAAGTTGAAGTTGATGGGGATAACCGATATTAATTTTAATGCAAATGTACTGCAAAAATTGTAACCTCGGAGTAATACCGAGTTGTAAGATAATTTAGAGAAACTAAAGTGTAATAAAAGCAAGGAATTGGCAACAAGTTTTTGCGGTAACAGTTATAACATGGGTACTTATTATGTGTTCACGGAACCATGAATACGGTAAATCTTGCAGTAAAATCATAAGTATAAAATGAAAAATATTACTATAAAAAAATGTAAAAAGGTCGCTGATTTTTCAACCCGCTTTTTAACGTAAAACTTATTCATCCCTCACGAAATATATATACACATACACACACACACCTCGTAGAATCCAAATTTGAATAAACTCTGTTTCTTTCATCCCCCATGCGGCGCATTAAAAAGATTAAACAACCTCACTGCCACCGCTGTTACTACACCCCGTATACCTGCTGCAACCAACACCCATGCACCTCGCTGCATCATCTCAGGCACGTGTCGTTATTCCATTATACCTATCTCCTTCTCCTCGCGCTACGCTGTGCGTGCCTGAGAGCTACAGGATGGAGGGAGAGAAAAAACGCGCGCGCGTGCGCGACTCTACGTCGCGCCGAGGGGATTCGGATTCGATTCGAGCTAAGTGGATGAACTTAATGCAGGCTCCGCTCCTCCTCCTCAGCTTCTCCTCTTTTTTTCACGCTTGAATGACGGTCGAGAAAGAGGAGGAGGAGGAGGAGTAGTACGAGGAGGTGGCTATATTCCCGGGGAGTACGTGATTTTCATATAAAGATGCGCGTCCCCCGTATATACACGGAGTTGTTCCCTCGTTCGCGACTGGATTTATTCGATTCGCGCGCTCACGCTGCCCGCGCATATCCCCGCGATGCTTATATACGTTTTATGAAGATGAAGATTTTAATAAGCTGGCGAAATGTTATATAATTTTTAAGGGGAGTTTATGGTATGGAGGGGGATTAGGGGAAGCGTTGACGTTTTTGTCGTATAATTGTACGTAATTATAGTTTGAAACTGGATAATAAACGGTTATTGTCGTATTTGGAAAAATGTATCGTTTTGTTACTTGATGAGGTTCTTTAATACATTCGCTGAATAATATGGTAAGTAATATTTACCGCGTTTTTCAATTTCAAATTTTCCATTATGCATCAAAATACTCATTTTATAAATTTCTGAAGGTTTCTTTCGTTGAATTGTTCATTTTGCATTCTTCGTAAAGAAATAAAGTAAAATAATCTTTTTAAAAGTAAATATAATTTCTCAGAAAATATTTGAGATACGAAGATGAAATGGAAACAGTAATTTTATTATATAATATGAATGTAAGAATATATGTACGCCTGAAAGGATTAAGTATATTCTGCATTCCTTACCATTAAACTATATTTTTACATCAATTGAATTCCTGTTTTACTTAACATTATATTTACTTTTCTTTAGGTCATAAAATTAATTTTAGTTTATTTTACACAACAATAACAAGTATGAGAACGCAAATATTTAAAAACTAAATTTCTCTCGAATTTTCATCTTTTTCCCTGGAAATCAAAATTATTCTCACAAATGCTTTCATTCCTTCAAAACATAAATCCCCTTGCGCATTCAGCGCGCAAATGTCATTTTCGAAAACGTTCGCGCACCAGATACCACCAGTACTCTCTCTCTCTCTCTTATTTGTCGAAACTCTTTTACCCCACACGTGTGCCTCTTCAACCCTGTGGCATAGGAACGAACAAAAACACCGCGAAATCCACCCCCGTGTTTTTGCCTGCAAACAATGGACGTCGAAATTTCAATACCTCTCACGGTCGCTGAATATATATACACCGAGCAATGCGCTGAAAGGAAAAAACGCATTATATTCGGTTATCAAAGATGCGCGCGTGCTCCAAGACTCGAACGCGAAACGCAATTGAATTAAGCGCTATATTGCTAAACGCAAAACCGATTGAATTCGCAGGCCGCGTTATTCAGGCGAGGTGGCGTTATATGAGCTCCGGGATTTTTCTCTCTCTCTCTCTCTCTCTATCCACCTGCTGGCGCACGCGCGCGCATGCGGCGTTCACAAAATAAACGAAGCCGGGCGAGCGAAAGTTTTGAAATTGAAATTAGTTGCGTCTAGTGTGCAGCAGCAGCAGCAGCCGTGCGCGGCTCTCTTTGTTCACGCGGCCGCTCTCGCTTTATATGGGAAATATTTCGTTCTTAATGCCGGGAATTTAAGACAGTTTTTATTTATGGTGCACTGGAGCAGGGGATTGCGCCTGGGAAATAGGATGGATGTCGGTGAGGAGGAAGACTTCGTGGCTCGAGAAGGCGCGGTTCTGCTTTTTTGATTGAATGGCTGGATTTATTTTGCTATTATATCCTGTTAGAGTAGCTAATTTGTAGCGAGGATTTGAAAAATAACAGCTGTAAATGAATGTTGCATAGCTAAAATAAAAATTTTACGATATGTATGTAATGATTGTGTATGTGAAATTCAGAATGTACAAAAGGCTAGATAAAATATTATAATTTCTATATATGAGATCATGAAAACAGCTTTCATTCAACAAAAATATAACTTGCACCGACTTAATAACATTTCAATAGCAAACTCACGTTGAAGCTATCCCCTTATTGTTTTATTAATCTCCCTTAAAAAAAAAAAACAAAAATGAGCATACCCATCCCACGCGTGCACGAAATTAATGCAATCTGCATTTTTATCGGATTGTTATTGAAATTTTTCGGAATCACTTTGCATTTGAAAAACTGAATAAATGTTTATGTAAAAGCTTCTTTCCTCTCCTACGCTCCCGTCCGTTTTTAGATCCATAATAACGCAAATCTCCCACATTATACCCCTTCAACAGCCGCTGATTTTTATTTTCCCATCGGCGCGTGAATATTAAAAAAGAGAAAAAAAGGAAGCTTACAAGGCAGTCAGGATCGTTTCATAGTGTATAAGTTTCGTAAAAATTTTAATTCGCAACGTTCGAGTAGACGTGCGAGCGAAAGTCGCCTCGTTGCGTATAGCGCTTCGGTTATTTCAAAGGGAATTTAAACCCGCAAGCCCGCGCGCTAGACACAAAGCTGCAGTAAACGCAGTAATAACATCCACCCCTTTCTTTCTTTCGTTTCAAGCGACGCGTAAACGCGTGACATGTGCGTGACACGTGAGATAATACCTCGACTTTTCTCTCCGTCTGTCCCTCTCTCTCTCTCTCTTTCTCTCTTTCACTCACTGTCCCGTTGAAAGTTAAAGAGAATATAGCTATTCAGAATGATTAGGTAAAACTGCTCGTACCTTTGATAGTTTTAAATAGTATTTGTTTAATTGCGATAAATCATTTGTTTTTATTAATTTTACAGAATAACGAAAATAATTTTAATGATAATTGCTATTTTCAAAATCTATTCCATGTTAATGTAATTAAGTTGTTAATTGATTAATTTGTTTGTTCTTCTCTTATTATTTTTACTTTGAATATTTATTTTTAAGTGCATTAGTAATTTAAGAACTATAATCTATTTAGATTAAAAAATTGTACCTTTATTATTAATGAAAGCTGTATTCTACTTGAACCTTGCTTTTTCATTTTTTATTAACCAAAATATAACATTTCCTTTGCAAGTTGTAAATTATTTTATATAATTATTTAAAATTGATGTACGAATAACAATCGATTAATTTTTTTATAACACAATGGATTCAACCTCTGCAATCACTACCATACTTACTTTTATTGAAAAATCTTTACTAACTAAATCGTATACATCTGTCGGTTAGTTTAAAAACGTTGTTATGTATCTGCGAATAATGGATTCATGTATAATACATATTTACCGCAGTCAATTTTATTTCAGTATGCCCCGTATCTTAGACTTAAATCTGATCATCATTCTACGACCAGTTACTTTTTTTCCATACATAATTCGCGCACCCATCTTTTGCTCGGCTTGCTTCCGTTTATGGAAAAATATTATGCGCTTTCGCAGTTGGGTTTCGCAGATAATCGTTGAGTGAAATTTAAAATTAAAATGCTCTTATATATTATTACAAATCTTCTTAAACATAGCAGTATACTATTTATTTTAGTTATTGAAAAATAACATAAATATTATAGAGTCACCATGAATTTTCTATAAGATATACTTATTCCGGGAAACAAAGTTCGAATCCACGAAGAATGAAGACTATCCATTCCTATCATTCAGCGTCATGAAACACCTCGGGGGAATTTTATGAAGCAAAAAGAGAGCCAACGACGCCGGCCTTTTCTCCGAATCTGCATGCTGCGCATATCGGCGCTTCGATACATCGGCAAACCGAATGCTCGCCCGGCTGTAAACGTCCAGACGCGCGCGCGACTTTTCCTCGATAACGATTCTCCTCGCGGCTGTCTCTCTCTCTCGTCCCGTATACAGCTATGCGCGCATTTGTCGCGCACGGCGGCGGACAAGTACAAACGACGGCGTTTTTTGTGCAAACGCGCGCGCACGGCGCCGATACATTATTGACGCGCTGCGCGCTTCGACCCTTCTCGTTTTTCCTATCCGTTTTCGCTCGCGCGTTCAATATTGTGTGCTATGTGTCCCTGCGCGGTAGCAGTAACAGCGGCAAAAGATCCGTTATGAGCGGGGAGGTACAGTAGAAGCCGGCTTGATCGATGTCGCAAGCGCTTTAAACTCGCGGCTGTGCAAAAAAGCCATAGGCCGTAATTGGAGATCGCGAGGCGGCTCGAACCCTTTGTAAATGTATATATATTGGAAAGGAGTTTGAATGCGCGCGATGAATCGGATGCTGAAGAGTGCAACGCGTTGTTGTTGTTGCTGTTGCTTTACAGACGCAGTATTGCATTGCTCAAAGTATTTATATGTGACAGAGGTCGGGTGAGAGTAATGAATTACAGTTGGAGAAAATATAACACGCGACAAAGGTGTTCGGTTCTCTGGGCTTTTGTTTAATGTGTATTGTTGGACGTGTTTTTTGAGAATTTCATCATATATGGAGATTAAAACAAACATTTCCTTTGTGTGAAATATTTCGTAATGTATATATATATCACTTTGTTGCGCATGTAATATTCAATTGACTTTTTTCAAAGTATTTCTTGTTTTTTGACATAAATGAAACATGATGCTGTGTGAAATATCAGTCGGATTATTAATATAAAAGCATGTCGCTGGTTTATGTATGTAGAATTTGCGGGCTCCCGTCTGTAATATCCGAGATCGAATCCCAGCCGGCTAGGTAAAAATTTTTCTGGATGCGTGACGGGGTAAATATGTAAGTTAAAAAAAACATGAATAGCATATATTAGTGGTGTTTATTCGACAAGTAGAGACGGACAATCTGATTGCAATTTTGAATATGTTTTTAGTGACGAGTTTTCTCTTCGTAGTTTAAAGATATCTCCACACTGCAGAAGCTATGTGCCTAAATGCGAAAATGTGGGAGACCTCAGCTGTAGCAAGGTTGTAGGGGATTGGATGGTAGGGTCAAACGCTCCCATCTGCGGGCGTTCTATTAAAATCGTATAGATAATATGATACGGGTAGGAAAGAGGAAAGAGAAAACAAATAATAATAATAACCAGTGTGAACAGAAATAATAATATAATAATAAAATGTGAAATAATATGCGTTGATCGGGCTTCTAAGTTTCAAATATAAACTATAACCGCAGAGTTAAAGATGGAACTAGTAGTCCGATTAGTTTTTTTATTTTTAACATAAACTTAAATATAATGTAGTGGAAATGATAAAATAGTATACAGAAATCATCCACATTTTCTAACCATTCATTAAATCAATTAAAAAGATTCAATAGTTCAAAAAACTCACAAGCTGAAGAAATTCTTTATCAAATTTTACTCCAAAAAAACTCAACAAAATTCTAAAATACAGAAGTATTAAGTTCAAAATATAAATTTCAAAAGCTTCTGTAATTCGTTAAAATATATTCAATTCGACTAACTTCAGTTAAGAAAAAATGATCTAAATCCATTACTCAGCCCTTTCGACGTTAAAAAAAATACACCTAACAGTGTGAATACAAAATTAAATGCCACATCATAAGCACTACTCTGTATAATGCATCGTAGTTTGCAGTTTACCTAGTTCGAAATTAAAAAGCTAAAGTTCACGGCAAAAAGCACCGAGTTATGCCACTAGCCGAACAAAAAAGAAAAAAAAAGCGTCGCTCTAGACTAATTCATTATTCTCCACGCTGCAAGCACACGTATTATTATATATACACCTACACAGAGAGCGATTCTATCTCGCCGGCGAATCTTGCGCATTCACGGGAGGTATAAATGGTGAACTATACTCTTTTTTTTCAGCGGACTCGCGCTCGTGCAAGATGACTATCTGTTTTAAATAATACACAACAGCGAAAAAGAGTGGCGTATTTATATACATATATATATACACACGAGAAGGGAGTAGTGCAGTACGCGCTGCATCGCGGAGAGTACAGTGCGCAGCCAAGCTATCGCAATTAATCATTCCGTCATATTCCTCTCTTCCAGGAATTGCATGGCGTGCCCGAGCTTAATCAAGAATATGAAATCGGCTTCTTCCATGAATCAATGAATCCATCAAGCTGTTGCGTGTCCTCCGGCTTTTACGGCGCGATAAACATTTCCTTAATTTGTTTCTTTTATTGCTGGCAGTGTATATACACACACACACACGGAGGTATATAATACGGGAACGTCGGTGTGGTCGGACTCCGGTGGGTGTATAATGTAATTATACTCCGTGATTTGTACCTTGTCAGTGATAAATAAAAATTTCGAAAGACGTGCGCTTGAAAGTTTGAAATCTTTTGAATTTATATGTCTCTTAGCATTCAGATTTGAAATTAAAAACTTTCAAGAAGACTTGATACATCTTTTTTCTCTTTTTTTTTATTTAGCATTGATTTTCCCTTGTTGCTTTATAGAAAAGTAGTTTTCAAAGCGACTTGCGCGAAATAGAAAGAACGCTGTAAAATTAATTAATAACGAATATATAATAGTAATTAGAAACTTATTTTGATTGAAATAATTTTTAAAAATGCCATGATCCACTGGTATATCATTCTTTCATAATCAGTCCAGAGTTAAAAGTTTACCCACAGCTCGTCATACGCAGTTTAACAGTCAGTCTTTTATTAAATTCCGAAAATTATTTAAATCACAGCAGACAATTTTTCAGTCACCACAAAGAATTTTCATACAACCTTTCACGCGAAAGTAAAGTTTTCCAAACTATTTATATAGAGCTTGGGTAAAACTTTGTAAATTTGCATTATTGAATATTCAAGCGGCGCTCCCTTATTGCGGGGTGAGCGCGAGAGAAAAAAAAAGTGAGAACTCGAATTGATTCCCCGTGAAATATCTGATTTATAATAGGATCACGCGGTTCATCGAACTTTAAAAAGCTTCTCAGTTCCGGGCGAATGCTTCGCCGGCTCGCGAAGGAGAAGACCGCGCGGGCGGCATAAGTCGCGATCGAGAGAGCGAGGAGAGAGAGAGAGAGAGAGAGAGAAAGAGAACCACAAACGTAATTCGCTCGCGGCGGAAAGTTCGCTGTTCAAATAACCGCGGAAGTTTTTGGTCCATCGCATCCATCAACGTCGTTGAAAAGTGATTTACGAGGAATATACATTGACACGCGGCCGCTGTGTTAAAGACCGAGGACGTGTAATTCACCCGTTCGCTCGCTCGTACATTCAATCCTTCTGCGCAAATAGTGACAAAGACTCATAACACGAAAAGAAGGATTTGTCACTTACCACCTTCTTATTTAGTTTATTATTGAATCTCTCAACTGTTACTGTTTCTCCAAAATATATCGCAATCTTATATCTATTGCTTACAATTAACAAGTATTATCAACTTACACAAGACTGGGAGAGTGAGAAAGAAAGAGAAATTTGATAAACTGAATATGATTAATTAATCCTGTCACAAAGTACAATCAGTACTGGGACGTTTGCTTAAAACATTTACATATAGTTGATGATAAAATACTAACAACAAATTGAATAGAATCAAATAATAATGTTCGTTATAATTAAATTTACAGGTGTTTTCGCAGTTAGAAGTCTACTTTAGCATTGGCGGAAAGCACTATACCAACGAGCCAATCACATATAACTCCATGGAGGATAACATTTTCGAGCATGCGCGCAATATCACGGCGAAACTTCACAATCGCGTTGGTAAATTCGTTAAACTCAGGTTACACTTCGCAGCCAAGTGGATTATGATCAGCGAAGTTACTTTCGTTTCTGGTGAGTTTGAGTTTTCGTTTGACGTTGCATACATGTCCACGTGAGGCCTTTTCAAATAGAACAGACTATATAGAAATTGCTTGAATACATTAAACAACTATAGTTAAGTTCAAATTTTCGTTTAGGGGTTATATTTATACTTATTGAAATTCAAATTCACATTTATTCATATACAATATTTGTGTATACATAATTTTTATTTCTATCAAAAGCTTCTTGCTTTATAATCGTTGAATGTTTGAATAAAAGAGAGGGAAAAAGAACTACAAGTCAAATTTGCTCTTTGACCTGGATACGAAGATTCAGTCAGTAAAGCGGAAAAAGACGAGCAAACGCGTTTGATGTCGCATACGTCAACGGAAAAGTAAAAAAACGAATCGCACGATAAATTTAGATTGTTTTGAAATAGCGTTGTTACAAATACTTGGAGTTATCAACCTGCGTTCTTTGTCAATTTAGGTATATACTGTTTTATATACTATAATATTGACTTTTATCTGTTTTTATTAATATTTTATTTGTAGAAGTTATATAATGACAGAAAAAATTCATTATAGAGTTTCTTTATAAAAGAGAAAACATTTTTTTATTTATTTTAAAAGAAGAGATTATCTAACACGTAAATATGCTTTTAATTTAATAGAATTTATAACGTGAAACCACAAATACACAAATGTCTAAATAATTTTAAAAGTAAAAAAAAGGTGACAAATACAAGATAAATAATACATAAATAAATAAAACATTTCTATTTCGTTTCACACTTCAATATATGAAATCAATAATGTAATACAAAAAATAGTATAAAGAAAACAAGTCAACAGCACGTCGATAAAACTCTTATCACAACTGTCATCTACATATTTTCATTTTCATAAAACCGGTTATAAACCATAATTCCTGTAATAATTTGAGAAAAATCATATTTCCTGCACTGTTTGTACTCTTCAAATGGAATTTTTGAGAAAAATTAATTTTTAAAAGATATAATTAAAGAAAATGGGACAGCACTCTCATAAACAGCATATGTTTTGATGCACAAGTTAATTGTTTCTTAAAAGTAATAATCTAGTAGCAAAATTTATTTATGTACAATTTTATAACTTAAAATGCTTATAAGGCAATTAAATACTGAAATTAGTCAAATTACAATATTCTAAGAAGCAAAATTACAAACTTTATTATCAAAGTCATCATTATTTTTTACAAAAAAAATCAGTCAGTTTTAATTAAAAAGAAATATAAATAAAAAAGCTGTTTAATGTCACTTGTCACCCAAGCCTGTATATTGCTCGCGCTTAACGAGAAAAAACTCAAGCGCTCATCTGGTTCGAAATACGACCTGTTCCTATAAACTCATTCGCAAAAAAGAAGAGAAAAAAACTTCTAAAAGCGCACGCTCGCGAACGAGGCCGAGAGAAAGAGAGAGAGAGAGAGGGGTGTGGGAGCTCTCCAACCTGTGCGTTGGACACAAACGCGCGAGAACGAAGTTTGCGGTGCATTTCCATTAGGAGCGCCTGAATCAAAGACCTAAAAATTGGCGCACACCAGAGCTGCGCGCACTCTGCTCTCAATCGCAAGGGAGATCAAGGCGAGAGGGAGAGAGAGAGAGCAGCGCAGCAGTGCATTAGCCGCGTTTGACGCCAGGCGTCAGCTGCACGCCCAAGCGCTCGATGTGCGAATACACGCACGCGCGCGAACTAGCTCAGAGGCTGCTGTAGCAACGGCAAGCTTCACTCCCCTGAGGGAAGCTGCTCTCACAGACACAAGGGAAAATTGGAAAATTTTCAATAACCGTTTCGCTTATCCTGATAACGTGACCGCAATGCCTTATATAACCGGCACGCTACAGGCATTAACGCGCGCGTACGCGAATAATTTTAGAGGAGTAGCTTCTCTTCTTTCCTTCCTCCCTTTTTTTGTAGTCTCTTTCGGGAGGTGTCGTCGACGGAAAGTGGATTTCAGTCGAGGCCGCTATATAGCCAAGCCAACAGGCTTTGATGTCGCGAGTTTCCGCGCTTTAGTTCGGGGATTTAACTCTGGCGAGCGTGCGCACGCGCGCGAGCAAAGGATGCTAAAAGGGAAATATTGTTTGTGAGTGTAGTTTGAATTTTTCACTTTGCTGAGGTCAATCTTTTTTCACATTTATTTATATTTTGAGGTAATCACATTTTTTTAAATTTGTAGCCAGGTTCATGTTGTTCAATAGTTAATCATTTTTTAATATCCGGGATTCGCTTTAGAACTTGAAGAAAAATTTGCAAAATGCTGTTATATTTTGAAGAAATTTTTTTATATGATACATCTCATCTCGAATTGATGGACTTGTAGATGCCCGCGTTACTAATCACTTTAAAAGTCAAATATTGTGTCTTTTATTTTTGTAGTACATTCGTACAATTGCACGAAAATAGTAAATCAGATGACATAATAATTTTACAATTTTTCTGTTTCTATCAATACGAGTGTAGTCAGTCTTTTCAAATTGATATGTGATCAGTCGTAAATAAATGCTTATTTGCGGTTACGTTGATGATATGAAACTAGGTACATACCCATTAATGACAATTGTTGACAATTAACAATTAATTATTAATCTGGGTTTTAGAAAACATTGAAAACATGCCAATAATTTTAACGTAAAGTGCATGAAAGCTGATATGGCTCAATATTGATTAATTGAAGAACCTCAATTTCCTGAAACCACAAAACATGTAATTAAATTCACTTTGATTGAGATAATAATTAATTGGTAAAACACAGTAAATCAGAACTTTATAGTGTGAGTTGATCAGATACTATAAATAAAGGTCTAATATTTACTAGACAAATTCGAGAAAAGTATGTTTTAGAAAAAATTAATACAAACGTAATCTAAAATAACAATAAAGTATAATTATTTTTCAATAGAATTTCATTCAAACGACAGACAAAATGATAAAACATTTAGAAACCCCGTTTAGTCGCGCTGTCAAACGAATGCCAAGAAATGGCACTCTATTTTCATCAAGCAATCGCAGGAGGTAAAGAGTACCATGAAAAAATCAGATCCAATATCCAAGCGAACCGCGACCATTAAAACATCAGTTTTCCGAGCCATTATAAAGATTTCAAAGCGTAGACACTATTATCCAAGGCGAATCAAAGGCATATCTTCTGATCTCTCCAAACGAAGTCCATCCGGGTTCTCCCCTTATCCTCCCTCATCCTCCTTCCCCTATACTACCTCAAAGCGACAACCAAAATTCACGAGCGCGCGCAAAAGCCACTGTGCACACCGTCACCACAGTCACGGAGGAGAGGAAAGCATCAGCTTCATTCTCGCCAGTCTGCGCTTTTCCGGCCCGCGTAACTGAGCCATCCGCGAAAGAAAGCTATACGTGGGAGCAAGAGACAGCAGCGGTAACCCCTTTCGCCTCGTATACCCGGCGTGCAAAGAATGTTTAATATCAGATTTCATAGCTCGCGCGCGCGTATGTGTCTGCTGCCAGCAGTCGTGTCAGGGTTGGGGGACTGAGACGCGTATCATCGCCGTCCTTTGCGCCCCCGACGTAGAGACCACCCCCGCGCGTTCTCGTCGCCGGCCAAAATCCAATATCAAACACGACGAGACGACAGCTTTGTTTCCTGCAGCGGGACGTAGAAGCATAATCCCTGTGCGCGCGCGCGCGCGCGTGTGTGTTCCAACCCCGGGAATTCCAGGGACCACCGGAGACTCGAGCGGCTGCCGCGGGCCGGCTTAACCCCCGGGAAAAGCCGTATAAATGACGCGCGAGCCACTGGTGTCTTTGCTGTGTTTAGAGCATGTTTTCAGACGAGGTACGAGTTGAGTCGCGTTTTGAGACGGAGTGATGTATATATATACACACACACACAGATGTGTAAGCAAGAAGAAGCACGCGTCATCGAGAAATTAATAGATCGCGACGCGACCTCGCGACAGTGGTTTTCATGCACGTGCGCGCACACTTCGACGTAGCGTATAAGCTGGGTTTGGTAATGAAGCGAGACGGGGAGTTTGAAGGGTGAACGCGCGGTTGCGAACGATATATACACGCTTGCATTATCATGATGATGGCAAGCTGTCTTGTGTTGATAAATTCGAAATTGATGTCAGGCTTGGTTGGTCGTATTTCGAGTAATTTCCAAAAAGTATATATGCTTTGTCGTTGAAAGAATAATATACTTGAACTCCAATATAATTGGGAGTTAAAAATTGTGTTTTATTTATAGATATATAGTTTTTATTGTATGATGACTATTTTAAAATGAATGTTTAAATGTTTTAGCGACGATTAAATAATAAATGTCAAGTAAAGGTTTTTGAAACATTAATTGTAAAGCTAAATAATAAAATATATAGTAAATAGATAATATTAACATAAATGAAAAATAAATGAATTGTCGAAGTAAAAATAGTATGCCTTCAGTTCAAAAATATTCCATCATTACGATTTAGAGTTTCGTTAAGTTTACTTACTTGTTTATATATAATACTTATTATCAATAACTTTAAAGATAGAATTCAATTTCCGTCGATTTCCTTAATAAATAAATGTTACCATCCAATTTGGTTTTTGTTAGTGAGTTTAAAGCTTCAATTTTCATAAAGTCGAATGAGCATCACTGCCGTCAGGCTTTTGATTTTTTCCGACAAAATCTGAGCAGACATATCCGTCCGTGAATATATTGTAGGTCATCTTTCTTACGACGGGCAAAACGGTTTCAAGTACAGGGAGCCGTGTTACGTTTTTTTTCGGTTATGTTTTGCACCCGCTCTAGCAGCATCCTCAAGCTCGCTACAAAAAGTTTGGAATCTCGCGTGTTGACGTTTTACCGTCCATTTGGTACAACAAGTATACTCTGACATTTTTTTGACGCTTTTTTTTTCTTTGACAATGAGTAAGTTACTACAGCAGACTAATGGATACAGCTATACCGTGATCGTAAATATGCGACCTAATCTGGTATCGTTTTTATAATTTCTTTTACCATTTAAAAATTATAGAATTTTATTAAAAAATTAATAATTTGAAATTATTTAGAGAAAAGTTTATTTATAAAAAGAAAATATTTTCTTTAAATTTTGATATTTTACTAAAATAAGAGCACTCAAAATATAATTTGTAAACGTTATTAAAGATGTTCTATAAATAAACAATAATAGGCAATGATACTGTAAAACAAATCAAATCGTAAATTTCGTGAAATTCGGAAAATAAGAGTTGCCGTAAAACAAATGACATCCATGTAGAGTTACGGAATTATTCACTTTCATATATCGACAAAATTTGAGAGAAATTATTTTATAAATCCTTATGACTTAACCAAAATGAAAACCAATTCAAATTTTAATAAATACATGAGTTTAAAAAATTAGATGTAATTTAAAATTTAGACATAAAATTTATATTTAATTTGTTAATAAACAGAAAATAAATTATTTAAGTAAATCATAAATTAAAATGAGAACACAGAAAGTTAGTTGAAAAATGAATTCAAGAAAACTTCTTTAATTTAAAAAATTAATTTCCCAGAAGTAAACTTAGCTTTTAAATTAAGAATACTACCCGGTACTGAAATGACATAAAATTGATGTGGTATCATACATTTTAATAAAGCAAGCGAGGTGGCTCATGTATAGTATAAAAGTAAATCGAAGAGTTAATAAGTATTTTAATGAACCCTCATCTATAGCTCATTCTTATATTTACATGATAACGTAATGCGATATTTATTTATGAAATCTTTACAACATAATTAAACGACAATATTTTTACGTGACCGATGCATAATAGATAAAATAAATAAAGCTTTATGCATAACAAATATATTTTCACATCTTTATTCCAGTGGTGGCTCACGGCAACTTCAGCGACGCAGGCCTGAGCTCGACAGAGACGCCAGCGCAGAGCGACGTATTCGTGGAGAAGAACGGCTCGACTTCCGTCCTGGGTGAACCGCCAGTTTCCCAGGCGAAACACGACGACCCTACGTACATGGCAGTGGTGATCGGCGTGCTCACTGCGGTCATACTCCTCCTTGCCGTGGCCATATTCTTGATCGTCTCACGACATAGACAACGCAAGTGCTTCGCCAGTCCGGTGAATGGCAAGGCACCTTCGCACCTCGGCTCGACCTGTGCCACTGTGGAGAAGGGCGCTGCCCTCATGGCCTACACCCTCGAGGACGACGAGAGGTATGAGCTTTCGATTTTCGACGAGTGCACGAACCTACTCAATGGACACTTGTACGCGCGCATCGACTGATGGAGAAAGAGAGAGAGAGAGAGAGATAGAGAGAGAGGGGGAGATGATGGGGGAACGAATTCGATTTCAGAACGACACGTCGACGTCTTTCGAGGTAGTCCTAAACGCGAATGCGGTTGGGCAAAGTGGGTGTCGAGTGTAGCAAGGGTTTTTTTCGTACTGTTCAATTCGATCGGAGAATGTAAATTTTTATCTTAATTTATATTTAATTTATATACGCTTCAGATTTAATTTCGAAATTACTCGTATATTAAGGTTTGCAGTGTCTTGTGTGTATCGATTCAAAGTACTTATATAAATTTTCAAAAAATGTAAACGTGTTTTTGAATACTGAAAAAATATTTTAACCATCGGTACTTAAATATAAAAATATGGTCTAATTAGTAATACTATAAAACGAGTAAAATTATATTTACATTCCAAATGCTACATTTGACTATAATATTATTAGCAATAATATATACACATAATACATATATTCATCGATATTATTCTCCGATAAGATAAATTGTAGGACTACCTTGAACTACTTGGGTTGTACAAGGCTATAAAGTTTTTCTACTTTATTAATAGTCGTTTGTAATAACACGATTAAACTGATAAGTAGTTAATTTAAGTCTTTTAAATTACATGAAATAATATTTAGTAAATATTTTTATTATATTTACAAGACCTATATCGTAAATGACCAATGACAATAAAATTACCTCATACAGCCCAATCACAATATTTGTCTTACATAAATACACTTTGCTTTGTATAAAATTTTATATAACTAAAAATCTTAATTTTAACTTTTTGAAGTCAAAACTGCAACTAATAGTGTACAATAAGCCTCACTTTTGTGCCAAATGAACGTAATACATATTTTTTTATAAATATAGATTTTGAACCGTAATACATTACTTAAGATAAGATTAACCAATTAATGCATATTTGAAAAAATTATATATCTTAAATATTTATAAACACTTAATTTAATATATTTGCTAAGATCTCAACTTCAAAAGGTTAATTTTAAAGCAAACCTACGCCATGAAGTCACTAGTATAACGAAGCTTCCAGTACATTAATTTATTTTATACTACGTTAAAATATAACGTTACCAATAATTTATAGTTTATTTTTCAATTATTTGATATTATACTTCAATAAAGTACAGTTCAAATAAATAACTTTCTAACTATTTCTAACTTTTCTATTTTTATAATAAAATTTGATAAAATTTTACCGAAATATTCAATAATTTATTGGTAACATTTTTGCACCAAACCAATAGCTTTGCGTGTCTTTTTTAAGTTTTTCGCTTTAAACGATAATCTTAAATTGTATTGGGCGCTGAACTGATGCCATAATTTTTACGTAAGAGCCATAAAATGCACTTATTATAAGAAGTAATTCAAACCACGAATGATATAAAATCGATGTATTATTTTTTTTACTGTTCTAAACTTTTTATAATCGTGAGTTTCTAATGTAATTGTGTACGACACAATAAGAAATTTTCACACCTATTTATTGAAAAATATGTACAAAATTTAGTATTTCAATACTAAATTTATAATATTAAAAATATTTTATATTTTTCTACAATTGGAAAACTGAAATAAATGGTAAAGTTACCAAGACAAAACGTGTTTTGAAATACTACCTTCCTATGAATTTTCACAAACTTTCGATCATGAATTTTCAATTACAGGCCACGCACTATATTATTCAAATGATGAGTGAAACGATAAAGTCAAACTATGATTTTAATACATTTTTAATTATATCGTGTTTAATAGTGAATCTACTTACTGTCACGCAATGTTAATGCGAATTTATTCGGGAATCGCAATCCTCTTATCTATAATAACTTGTTAGTTCAGATTTACGCTGTCATAATTTATTCAGCTACATGATTGCTTTATGTCTCGATCTATGAAGCAACACGACTGCTGAACTAATCTATAACTATAGTCCAATTAACATTAACATAGAGGATTGATGATTGTTCACAAAGAGCAATAACGTCATTTAATCGAATTCCGTACCAATTTTAGACTCAAGCCTTTTCAATGATATTTATAAACACTAACGATCGCCGAGTTGGGCACGCAAAACCACTTTAAACTTGGCAATCCTATTAGATACTTAATGTAAAAATAAAAGTGAAAAATCGAAAGTTGGAGCGCGCACGCGGCGGAACCTCGCTCACTTCGTCAATCGAGAGAGTGCCCGTGGGCTGCACGAAATTTTCCCCTTTACCGGAAATCAGAAAAGTATCGTTCGTCGCTTTGCGGTTGGAAGAACGATCACGGCTTTCCTTTTTCCGTTACCGCTTCGTTTTCCCGATACTCTCTGCTTCTCTCTCTCTCTCTCTCTCTTTCCATCCTCTGTCTCTCTCTCGCAATTCTCAATCGACGTATGGAAGCTCGTTAGCGGTCTTCCAATAACGTTCCAATGAAAACGCCCCTTCACTCCCTCTTTATCTTTTTCCGCTTTCTCTTTTCATCTTTTGCCCTGCCCGTTATTTCTATCAGTCTCTTTCGTTTGATTTCCGTGTCATCCCCGTTCATCTTTCTCGTTTTCCCTCCTGTGTATTAGACGAGGATTTTAAAATTTTTCTTCTTTTGAAATTTTCGAGATTGATGAATATTTTTTCAATAAATAATTTAGAAAATTATTTCATTCGATTAAATTAATTAATAAAAGAGAATAGAAGATAACCAAAAATAATACCAAGAGATAGAGAGAACATAATAATAATGTTTAGCAATTATAAATAAAACACAGATTTCAACTAAGATTTAATTGTTTTATTATATTTTTATATTTTGCAAATTATTTACGTAAATAATTCGTTATACAAATTCATTCTGTGTTTGTTATATTGGACCTATTACTCGGAATATTCATTAAATTCTTCATTTGAATGTGTGGTTTTATAAAACTCAATGTTGAATATGGAATATTCATAAATTTCTGAGAAATATACATTTTTTTTCGATGAAATATCATCCAAATGAACTAATTTTGAAAAGAAAATAAGTAATAAATATTATTCCATATAGAATAAAATATAAACTTATTTCACTGCATAAAAACTAAATAATTACACGTATTTCAATACGACATTCACCGAATGATTTCACACTCGACATGAATACAAGTTACATCATGGATTTGGGATAAATAAAGAATCGCACTAGCACCTTTGTAACTTTTTTTCCAATCGCAAATAAACCAGAATTTCCTGGAGCACACAAAGCAACAAATCGCACACTGTTAACAAATTTAATTCCATTTAATTCCTCCTCTTTCTCTCTCACTTTTCCCATCTCGAAAGCTCACCACCATTTCCTCGCGACCGGAGCTTCTCGCACGAGCTGCAAAAAGCTCAACCGATATCGACGTGTCGATTCCCGGCGTCGTTTTCCACCTCGTTACCACCCGTCTCTCTCTCTCTCTCTCTCTCTCTCTCTCTTTTCTTTCTATCTCTGTCTCTCTTTTACACACACTAAAACACACACACACACACATGCTCTCTTTCTCCGAAACTCGTTTAATCCGTGGCCTGTGTGTGCTTTTGTTTTTTTGCCGCTGCTGCACCGAAGGTACGCGGGTGGCTCGCTGCCGACATTGCCACGAGACCTCGGCAACCGGCTCCTCGACATCGTCAAGCTGGACGACTATCAGGAGCCTTATCAGGCGCTCAAGTACGCGCCCTACTACAGCTACAGCACCGTCGTCATGGAGATGAAGGATATGATGCTGAACAACAAGCCTACTAATGTCAATCACACTGGTGAGTGACTCCTGTCGTCGAGTAATACTTTAACGACTCTGCATTAAATGGAATAATTTGCGTTTAATCGAAAGATTTAATTAAAAAAAAAAAAATTCACAAGTTTAATTTAATTAAAATTTTATTAAAAATTCAGAACTTCACCTTATATTTCTTTTATGAGTACTTTAATATGAATTCATTAATATTTTGGATAAATTGCTGTTTCCTTCAGTTACATTCTGATCTGTGGTTACATCTAACTTTGCTAGATTACTTGTATTTACCCTCCGTACTGATTGTGACACATAGAAGACCAAAGTCATTTTGAACCGCCAGGCCTGATTAAAGCAATGAATTATCAAACTATAGCTGACAAGTTTTCAGTTTATAAACTTAATTGATGATATTATTCATAATCAATTAAGTAATTATACATTGCACCTTTATTATTCTACAAAAATTTCTCTGTACTAATTCACTCACATATGAAATTCCAAATCATATCGGTGGAGAATATCTCCTACAATGAAACATGACGTTAATTGGTGCATAAATTAACTGGGTCACCGCTGGATATCACGATCAGGGAAACTGGGCAATGTTAAGCGCCATTTTCTCTTTAACCAATGAGATTCAAACTTTGCTGACGATCAACTGCAATAATGCCCAGGTGTCAGTTGTTCATAATGGCCAAAGTTTAACAATTTCTAAAGTAATAGTACGCCAACTTAGGTTGTAGTCAAAAACGAAGCCGTGAGCCATGAGCATGGCGTATATCATCGCACTTAATGACTTTGGTTTCAATCATAAGATGTCCAGAATTAGATTTCGAATATTCATTACTCTAATTTAACTAGTTCAAATTCTATATCAATGTAATAAGAATAAAAATTAATAGTATTAATTATAACGTAAAAGTTTACTAACTTATTATTAACTTTATAACTACTTAGTATTTTAAAAACAAAATCATTGTAAAATTTCCAACGCTTTGTCATAACTCGGTCACAACAGAATCTTAACTTAACCGACTCCCTTCACTATCACAACACAGTTCAATTGTAATGTTCTCATATCCCTAACTCACGTGAGCCAAGCCGCAACAGTGGTCCGTCGCGGGCTGGCTGCGAGCCTCAATCGATACACCGACTCCAAAGACGTCGTATACTCTCTCCAAGCGTGCATAACCACGTCTACGTATACATATATATCTGTGTATCTGCTTTGCAGCGGTGTACGCGAATGGTGCGGTTGACACGTCGTACGACTACGCGGTACCGGAGCTGGGTACACAGCAGCCTCTGCTCAATGGCTCGGAGACTGGAGGCCGTGGTAGTGGGACCAATGTCGGCGGCGGAAGTGGCGGTGGTGCAACTAGCAGTGCCGGTAGCGACCAGGATAGCGTCTTCTCTAAGGCGTCGTCACGCAGCAGTCGGCCTGACGACAAGAAGGTGAGCTTACACTGTGTATATATTTGTTATAGTACAATCGATCGCGTACTATATATCGTATTGACATATACCATCTGTTTTTACGGAAATATTAGTTTATCGTATGAGTAAATGAATTATAAGCTTTAAGAATCTAATAATTGTTTTTTTTGTGTGTAAATGACCTTCAATTGAAAACTATTGCTACAAGAGTCGGTTGCTCATAGAGCATGAGAAATTACAAAATTGAAATTGTACATCTAACGGTTTTGGTGAAAAACTGACAACAAATTACATTCCTACTCTTTCAGCATGCCTCATTCAACAATTTGAAAATTTCCATGAAAAGCGAAAAGGGCACTCTCTGTGACCTTTACTTCGAATAAAAAATATATAAAAAAAATATAAAAATTTATTCTTTTTAGATGTAAATTATTTACAACTTTGATATGGAGTAAAATGATACTCCATTGACTAGAGTTGCGCACGAACCTCCTTAAATCAATTCTACCCTTAGAACCGTAACCTTCAAAAATTCGAATTTTTACGTCTTCGTAACAGCAATACTCAGGAGTTTTAAAAAGTTATAAATCTACACATAAGCTATATAAAAAAGCATTCTTCACAATAACTTCTTTTATTAAATAAATATGTCTCATTGACAGAAAATCATGTTTTATCAATAAATAAGAGCCTAATTAACTAACCACAACATCACCATTTTTATTAAATTATAGAGAAATACTGCAGAGTACATTGCTTTACATTACATTGTGGTAATGTTTTCTGGAATGTTTTCTCTACTCTTAAAAACATGATGAATGGCCATACTATGATGACTTGATTAGTTATTATAGGCACCAGAATTTACTATTTTTTATCATTTTAAATTAAAATTATAAACTATAATATTAAAATATAATAATTGAAATATTAAAATTGTATAAGAAAAATTTAGTTTACTTTTTATAAAATTTATTGAATAATCTCATAAGATTGAAATAGATAAAAAAGCAGTCACACAGGAAATCTCTATCATCCTCTTTAAAAAAGTGATGGATGAAATCTGTCATCACAATAAGACTGTTTTGATTGGCTGATGTTGATCAATTTGATTGGTTTGTAGAAAAAAGGCGCTAAAGACGAATACGTTTGAATTGTTTAAATTGAACTT
>JAWWEQ010015209.1:0-36019 GCA_035583055.1 Torymus tubicola | reverse complement strand
CAATGAAAGCTTAAGTCTAGAGTTCGTCCCTTGTGCCACTGCCGACTACCGGACAGCAGGGTTTCTTTCACGTAGAATCCCTCGCCAATACATAGGAAGAGTAACTTAATTATCGATAACCTCACCCCGTTACACAGTAAACGATTAAATACCTTAAAATATTTTGAGCTTTGTTCATCAAAAGGTGAACATGTAAAAACTACAGATAAATTAAGACAAAGGCTAAATTCAGCGAAAACAGTGCCTTGAAGTCAATCGTTTCAATGTTAGATTATTAGCTGAAACTAAGCAGTTAAAACTAAAACGATTTTCAACATCCGAAGATTCTGAATTATATTCAGCTGTTAAAAAATCCGAACCCTCTAAAACTCAAATTAAGAAAAACATGAGTTTCGTGAAACGACCAATAAAAATAATCACAAATAAAATAAAAGAATCGTCAGCCATTCTTTTAACTTCTTATTTAACCCTTTACTTAACCCTTTTTAAGCCTTTTTTAAAACTTTTTAACCTCCTTTTTTAAACTCTTTTCTTCATGCTTTTTATATTAATTAAGGATCACTCCGAAGGCAAGTTAGAGTAACAAGCCTGAGGATGTACCGTGCTACATATACATGGGAAAATGATGAGATAATAATAAAATTATTCTCAACGCTTCTCAACGTTTACTGTTTCCTAATAGAAACGTTGCCCGACTCTCACGACTTGGACGTGTTGATAAGGACTTTTGGTTAAAATGAGATGCTTAACATACATTAGACGTTAAACATCTCTAAATAATCTTGAGAGTCATTAATTGGCGCTATTTACTTCATCGTCACAGCGCGTATTTTCACTTCGCCTACTTTATCATCACAGCGCATTTTGATCTTCATGTCGTTTACTTTATACTCGAAGAACATTTCAAAATTTGTTTTCATTTTGTTCATCGTTTAAAAACATTTATGTAATTTCATTATAAACAATATTTTTTGTATAATGTTTACAATATATTTATCATTTTTAAAATGTGACGAATCTGTAAGTAACACTTTCAAATTATTTAAAAACTTCAAATTATAGGTAGAAGAAAAACTTTTATTGAATAGGTTAAAGGGAGCGTCCGAATATTCGGAAGGACAGTGAGCAAGAGAGCGAGGTTCCGCTTTTTTCGACAGACGTTGCCGCTAACAATTTTCGGTTATTTTATTATATTGAAGAGTGGCAAAGATTCGAACGTCACATTTTCTTATTCTTTTTTTCATTCGAATTTCAACGGTTTTTCAAGGGTTTTCGCCATTTTTTCAACATTTTGAGAGTGTACGAACAAAATAGTCATCAGATTTCTTATTTAGCGGGTCAGAATACACAAAAATTATGTATGATAAATTCATAAAAAATTTTATTATTATTTGCCTATGTCTATCCGATCTTCTGCCAATTTCTGGGGGTGGACGATTAAAATGAGACATCTTGTATGACGTCATGTATAAATTTTGACGTCTGTAGACAAGATGTCTCATTTTAATCGTACACTCCCAGAAATTGGCAGAAGATGTACTCGGAGAAAAAAATGATAGATACAAAAGTTTTAGGGTTCGAAGGGGCCCACCTAACGGTACCAACGGCTTTGACCTTGAACGCAATTTTGAAGGTTATTTTATTGTCAAAGCGATTTTTTTAATGAGAATTGCTATTTTTGACCCCAGAAGTGGAAAGAGTAGAAAAGTTGTGAGAGTACATATCTGAACGTAAAATTCTCTTTCCATTTCTGGAGTCAAAAATAGCGGTTCCCATAAAAAAAAACCACTTTGACCTTGAAATAACCTTTGAAATCGCGTTCAAGGTCAAAGCCGTTGATACCGTTAGGTGGCCCCCTTCGAACCCTAAAACTTTTGTATTTATCATTTTTTGCTCCGCGTACATTTTCTGCCAATTTCTGGGGATGGGCGATTAAAATGGGGCACCTTGTATATAAGCTACCAATCTTTTTATTCTTACTAAAACACATAAGATATGTTTTTTAGTTTGATATTTTCTATTTATATAAACATTTAATACTAATTATTATTTTTTGTAAGCACATATAGAACAGTTTGTCATTGTATGAAATACAAGTTTAGTATCCTAGGTGATATCCCTTATATTTCTGGTGCTTCTCTGTATCTGTCCATTCTTACATAGCTTTAATACGTATAATACCTTCATAAATTGCCATATATGAATGTCATAATCATGTTTGAAATATAAAGTCTATGTGAGAACCTTTAACATCAACCAATATGTTCATTGCAAAAGTAAATTACAAATATCACTCAATCGGTTCAACTTGGATGTCAGTCTATTACACATTCAAAAGTAAAACACAAATATGGTACATGGGATCAAGCTTCTGATTGTCACATTATCACAAACCTCTATTACATAGATATATTCTGTTCTAAGTCTGTGGAACAATGCTAATGTGATAGTCGATATAACTTATTTAGAGTTACTTACTAAGAGTTGAATTATATTTCAATAATTTATACTTGATGATTAACTATCCCGAAATGTACTGGTAGAACTAAGCTTTATATTCTTCTATCCACACATATATGCACATCTATCTTCTTTATGTAAACATAAAACTAAATCTTGGTATAACATGTTCTTTGTTAGAGTAGGTTAAGTTTTTCACAATACTTCAAAATTTTGTAACTATTTTTCTAAAACTTTCACAAAATTCTTATTATCACTTGAATCACGCTTCACTAACTCTTTTCTTCAACAGTTTAAATTCAAAAAAATGCACTGAATAAGTACTTACTTTCTAACTCACTCACGGGTACAAAAATATTGAACTATTTATTGTATGTTGTATGGAAAAACTTGAAATCACTGTAAGTATTTATGAATTGGCAGAATTATGCAAAACTGCTGTGTTTACGACTACACCTTACTAACCTAACCCTTATATGTTGAGCATTCCAAAAACTACTAACTTTCAAGTTCCATTCAAAAGTACGAAAGATTTTGAGGTCGGTAAAACAGTTTGCTTTATAAGTAAGTATATTTGAAACTTAAATAAATGAGTAAAATCACGATTTACGATTTCTTTCATAACTTGCAATTGGCAACGAAAATAAATTTCGCAAAACGGGTTGCACGATCGTTTTCTACATAAAATTCTCTATCGAAACGCAAATAAAAAAAAAAATTCGAATTTTTCGACATTTTAACTGAGGATGTCCCCCTTAATGAACTAAATAAAATTAAACGTTTACGCATATAATGGGCTTACATATAAAAGTTTAAGTATTATTAAAAATTGCTTACTAAATAAGAGTGTACGTATATTACACGTATTAATAAATGTGGTCTTAGTGAACTAAATAAAATTATATAATGGACTTATATTTAATAATTGAATAGTATTCACAACTTATAATTGAATCCATTCAATAAACTTAAAGTTCGATTACAAATTATAATAGTCAGCTTAGGCTAAAAATACTTTTTAATAAAATATTTGAATTTTAATCATATTCCTTCTATTTATGTTCTTATGCATATATGAATTTTGCGTATTCGTATTATTTATTTGTTGGTACATAAGTATAGATGTTTCAATGAAACGGTTGAAAACGGCGATCAAATCATCGGCTTGGTAAAAGAAGGTACCATCTCAGAATCCGCTTGAAGAACGTACCACTTCAAAATCCACTTCAAGAAAGTACCAACTTGGAATCCGATTCAAGAAGGTAGCAGCTCAGAAGCAGATTTTCTTTTTTAAATTTAAGTTGGCATGAAAGTAAATTCATTTACTTATACATTGTATTAAGAAATGAATTTTTCATTAATAATGCAAAATAATTAATGATATTTTAAATTTTAAGTAAGAGTAAATTTTGTATGCGTGCCTCTAAATTTGAAAGAAAATTTCAAATGTGAAATTCGTGAAAAACCTTAACTAAATTTTTGTAGCAAGCAAAATTTTATGGGAAATTTCACTTTACACGATAATTTAAAGTATTACTTTTAAAATTTTATCACATTGTGATGGAGATGCGACTCCGCACACATACTTACGCAAGTAAGCGTGAGCGCGCACACACATACGCGCACACACCCATCCCACACACGTAAACAAGGGCCAACAGAGGCGAGAAGCGAGGCAGCAGGAGCTGCGCGTGAGCGACACGCGACTACGTGCGAAATAGGAATAAGGGATATAGAGTGAGAGATAAGGAGAGAGAGAGAGGGGCGTGACACAGAAGAGGAGGCAGAAGGTACTCAAGCAGAGGATGAGTCAGTCTGGTTCGACGAGCGGCAGGTGGTTATAGGTGGGCATCAGTCACCTGGCGGGAAAAGCCGCGGTGAGGGAAGGCGCTCCAGCCTCGGGACGTCACCTCCGAGACGCTGCGCTGTTCGACCTTCCCCGATGCCGGCTCCGGAAGGGACTCACTCCGACGCCGAGAGACCGAGACCTGCAGGATTGACGACGACATAAGACTCCCATCGACTCCGTCAGGAACGTACTGTCACCGGCGAGCACGACGAGCGACGGCCACTGCAGCAATGGAAGCCGAACAGAGGTCCAGGGTCCCGCGCTAGCCTACGCCCGGTCGACACCGAAACGTGAGTCGCATCCTCTCTGTAAACGTCGTCAGACGAGCGGCAGCCCAGTGTTACAAGCTGCCCGCTCTCAGCAGACCTCTCTCTCTAACCACGCTCCTCGGGGTCCGCGAGAGGCATTTGCCGGACGTAACATCGGCCGAATGCTCCTCGCCGATAGTCGAGTCCCGCGCACCCACACACGACACCTGTCGCACACGCTACCTGCGCACGTGTTTTATGCTAACGAGCGGCGGTCATAGCGGCGCGACCGAACCCGCGCAAATCCGCATGTAATTGCAATATCACGAACAATAAATGCACGCAATTTTATATAACTATAATCGAGAGTAATTTATGAGTTACACCCCACGCATCCCGCATGCTCCCCCGCACATAACTACATCGTGACGGCTGCCCAGGTAAGCTAATCGCCGTCACCGAGGACTTACGACCCTTCTCCGGGTCAAGGCGAGACGGCTTCGTCCCGTCCTTTGCGGACGAGCCCTTCGGCCAATCGGATACCCACCTGGGGGGAAATAAGGCAGAACGGATTGAGCCGTTTTGCGTTTCTCAACAGTGGTTGAAACGCCACGTCACAATATAATACTGATATAATGTATTGAAAACTACATTTTATAGTTATCTTTACTTCAATTTTCTTTACATATTTTACTATAAAATATAGCTGTAAGCAAATAAAATCATATTTTACAGAAATTTAATGGTAAGACATACTGTACCTTTTTCTCAGTGAAATAAATACATGTTACATCCTCTCATTTAATTATTATAAAATTCCGCAAACTCAACTGATATTAACTAAGTAAGTATTGTAACGGGACCGTAGGATTTGCCCTAATTCCGCGGCGTGAATTTAGGCGAGTAGCGCCGAATGCTACTGAGCACGTTCGAATCCTCTCTCCGTGACTCGTTCTTCTTAGATAACTCAAGCAAAAAAGTGAAGTGATCTCGGTGTGACCATCTCTCGCAATACACGCGTGAGTGCATCGTAGCCGTGTGGGTATATTCGAAGCGGGGCAGCCGACGTGCGAAAAACTCATCGGCCCGCAGCGAAGCCAGGAGATACAACGAGGTCCCGGCCGAGCGAGCTGTTAGACGGGAGAGAAGACACGATCGCCGATTTCCGTACTGCGGAAATGGCTGGCCAGCCGCTGACGTAAGTGTTTGTAACACTATAGCGAATGTGATTTCCCGGGCAGCGGCCCGTTCTTGTCGAAGCGTGCATGAACGAAAGCCGCTCGTGTCGTACGGTGAGTGCCTCAGCGAGTAGCCAGGAGTCGTCGCATCCTGGCTACTCTTCAATAAGCGGAAAGTCTCGGCCTGCGCGATCCCCTTTGTAAACTATTGAACATTCTGATTTCATTCCGTTTAATGAACTTCAAGTGTCTTTTAATTCGTTAGTGCTATCTTTATTTCCCCGCTACCTTCTTCCCTTAAATTTGTCAACCCTTCCGGAATACCGCCCTCTACACCACGCGTTACTGCAGCTAGCTGGCATCTTCTACGAGAGCAGACGGAAGAAGATAAACCATCCAGGTAAGTAATTACTGAGCGGCCTTGTACGAGAGTTCACTCGCAGCGAACATCATCTTCGCATCGGTAAGTTGAACGCGTGCTCTGCCAAGCTTGCGGCGCGCCAGTTGTTGCGGAGACCGGCAGGGAGTGAGAGTCGCGCGCCGTTCCGATCACTCTACAGAACTGCGCTCTCCCGGCAACCTCACGTGTGCCGCTTCGGCTATTCTAACACCCAGAATAAGGTCTTGAACGGCTCTAACGTTCACTCCGTTACAACCGGCGCCCCTAACGTGTGTATTTCACGTATTTAGGGAAGGTTTCGGGGAATATAGCAACTTAAGTCTTCTTTTCATTTTTTTTTTCATATCTAAAATTTGCATTTTTGCCCCTTACGGTAAGATGAATCTATTTTACCCTAATTTAATTTAAAATTCGTTGGCGGCCGAGACTTTGTAACTTTTCGAGCGTACGTGAACTTATATTTATTTGTTTTTTAATGCTATTTTGTTACTTGTTTTTTTTTTTTTTTTTGTTGTTTATCTCGCTTGTACCAAACTTGTAAGTGCGTGCAAGGGGTAGACGATTAGTCTAATTAATCCAATTTAGAGCCTGGAGGTGTAGAGGTGATAAGTGTGCCTTACGTGTTTTTTTTTTCTTTCTCCTTTAGCTATTTTGCGATATAGCTCAAGTTCATCTGTGTTTCTTTTATTTTTTTTTTTATGTAACAGGCCGAGCATATTTACGCGTTAACACAGCTTGCAGTAGGTAACTGGCTACACATAGCCAAATTGCGAATCATTCAAACATACATTTTATATATTACCATTTTTTTCGTTTTTTTTTTGTCTCGTTGTTCCCCGTTTCCACTTTGGGGTTGCTATTGTTACCAGCCGCCAATAATTAACAAATAGTTTATTATTGGCAGGTTGTTGATAATTTTTTTTCTGATTCTATTTTTTGTTCTAATTATTGTTGGAATAACTGTAGAAACAAAAATTACAGTACATTTATTAATAAATTAACCTGTAAACGCCCAAGATGGCATATATTTCTCTTTTTTCATCGTTCTGCTAAAGACACAATTTGTTAATAAATCTTTAAGGAAATACATATTTTTATAGTTTAAGATCCGCTTTTTCCGTTGGTAACCTTCAAATTTTTCTAAAAATTTATAAACTATCAGAAAATTTAGTTTAAACAAAAAAAAAACGTAATTTTTCCATCCTCTTTTTCTTTATAAATCGAATTTTCAATATGTTTCCCGTCTGCAATAAACTTGGAACCTCATTAACCCGTGGAAGAAATGTATAAACTTTAAGGAAACATGGTTTGGAAATCGATTTTTTCACTTGGGGTTTTCAAAATGGCGCCGGGAATGAGAAATTTTCTGCAAACTTTCATGAATTCTTTTCTCGAAAACGATGAACTTTCAGAAGTGTTGGAATTGTTTTTTCTCAAGATTTGAAGCAGCAAATAGTAGATTCCTCTTGTGAACAAGGATTTGATCTAAATGTAATTGATTTTGAAATATTTGTTGGGATACTATTTTACTAACTTTATTCAATGTTCGATCAAATCAGAGAGACTATTGGTCTACAGATATTCATTTACGATGTGAAGGTGTCGTTCAAGCGATGAGCAGGTATAAATTTGAAAAGATCAAGTCAAACTTAAAATATGCAAAACTTTCTGACAAAAATGATAATGATAAGGCATGGAAAGTAAGATCGATTTTAGATATTTTTAAAAATAACGCTCTTCAATTCAAATATTTTTCAACTGCGCTTTCAATTGATGAAATGATGATGAAAGTTTTTGGTCGTACGAATTTGAAACAGTTTATACTATCAAAACCAATAAGGTTCGGTATTAAAATATGGGCTCTTTGCAATTCTCAGGGATATATCGATTGTGATATATATTGTGGTAAAAATAGTAGTGAGAATAGCAATATACCACCTTTCTGTTCATTAGGCTCCCGAGTTCTCTTGAAAATGGTGCATAATCTTTTATTGACAGTTCCAAAAACAAAAATTTAGTTATTCATTTGTTAAAAAATGGATTACGGTCAACTGGTGTTGTTAGAAAAGATCGAGTGAAAAATAAGCACGATTTCGATAAGAAGACACAGCGAGGTGTGTATAAAGTTAGTCATGATGAAACCAGTGGCATAAATCACGTAAGTGAAATTGTCTCAAAGCCCGTATCAATTTCATCTTCTGCTACTGGTGTAACTCCATTCACTTCAATGCAAAGATATTCTAAAAATGAACAAAAAAAAGGTAGATCGTGCATTCCCGCATGCTATTGCATTATATAACAGTTTCATGGGAGGTGTTGATTTACACGATTATAGGTGCAATAGGATTCTCCCAAGTGTAAGAAGCAAAAAGTGGACTTGGATAATTTTTTTAAGAATTTTACAATCTTCAATAACTAATGTCACTATTTTGTGGAACCTTTGCTGTCAAAAAGGTCAAGAAGTTTCTAATAAAGACGTATGCATAGTAGTAAATAAGTATTATCGAAGCAAAAAAGGAAAAGAAAATCTTTCTGCTCATAAAAATATAACTAAATCGAGAGGAAAATGTTTGTTTGAAGGTTGTTCACAAAGAACAACGAGAAGTTGCACAGATTGTGATGCATATTTTTATATGCCATGCTTCGAAAAATATCATAGAAAATGATTATTGGTTCTAATAGTTATAAAATATATTAAAATTTAATTATTGTGAGAGGCAAGGAGACTCACTGAAATCTAGCACCCCGAAAAGTGAGAGGCAAGGGGACTCACTGAAATCAAGCACCCCGAAAAGTGAGAGAAGAGGGGATTCACTATAATCAAGCACCGCGAAAAGTGAGAGGCAAGGGGACTTACTATAATCAAGCACCCCAAAGGAATCAAAGTTTCGCTACGTCCACGCCGTTGATTCTGGGTAATGCTAAAAGCGGAAAGTCAAAAGAACAATGTCATTAATGTTGACATGAAAAAAAATACAGCAGGAAAAAATAAATTAAAATATTTATTCCCTTGAAGATTTACTAACAAATTCTGTCTTTAGCAGTACGATGAAAAAAGAGTGAAATTTATGCCATCTTTACATGTGATCAATGTATTTTCGGAATTTTTTTCTCGAAAACGATGAACTTTCAGAAAAAAACACTAGGAGTAAAAAGTTCTTGAAATTGATCAAAGAATCCACTAGAATTTTTTGAAAGTGTTTCCAACAAATTTTTAATTTTGCAAAAATTTGCAATTTGCAAAACTGCAAAAATTGCTCCAATTGTTTTGAAAAAATTCTAGTGGATTCTTTGATCTATTTCAAGAACTTGTTACTCCTGGTGTTTTTTTTCTGAAAGTTCGTCGTTTTCGAGACAAAAATTCATGAAAGTTTGCAGGAAAATTTCTCATTCTCGGCGCCATTTTGAAAACTCCAAGCGGAAAAATCGATTTCCAAACCATGGTTCCTTAAAGTTTAGACATTTATTCCACGGGTTAATGAGGTTCTAAGTTCATTGCAGACGGGAAACATATTGAAAATTCGATTTATAATGAAAAAGAGGATGGAAAAATTACGTTTTTTTTTCTGTTTTTTTTTTCTGATAGTTTATAAATTTTTAGAAAAATTTAAAGGTTACCATCGGAAAAAGCCGATCTTAAACTATAAAAATATGTATTTCCTTAAAGATTTACTAACAAATTATGTCTTTAGCAGTACAATGAAGAAAGAGTGAAATTTGTGCCATCTTGGGCGTTTACGGGTTAAAGCTGAGTAGATAATTAGCCAGGAAATCGAATAAAAAAACAACAATAACAACAACAAAATTCACTATTTTGTTACATACTAAATGTTTTATATATTTATATATTTATTACTATAATATACATTTTGATTTAAATTCCCCCCATAAATTATAGGCAAGATTAATTGCTGAATAACGTAGCCAGCGTACGGAAGCAATTAGTAAGGCACACACATGCACACACACATTAAAGGAAAGAGAATAATATAGTAATTTAATACACAGTTCGGACTGTTAAAATTGTTTTTTCTTTTTTTTTTTTTTGTTTTTTTTTTCTTGTGTCTCTTAAAAGCTACAGCCAAGCGTGCGCGTGATTGGCACGCGGTTACTTTTATCGAGGTAGTTATCCCTCCAAATTGGATGAAAAATCCGCAACAAAAGACTTCCGAATATTTCTTACGCTTATTTTGTCTATCGACCGCTAAGTAGGAAATCGGATAAAACTAATTGTCAAAACCAATACCAGTACAGCAAAAGCACGGGTAAAGTTAATTCTAGTATCTCTTGTTCTTTTTTTAATATTTTCTTAATCTTTCGAACGTAAATAAATAACCCCTTGCACACACACATAATGGGTGATATCAATGAAGCGATCGAAGAATGGCTGCCGTCTCTCCCGCTATGCGAAGTGGAGAGCCACATGACACAGTTGCAATTGCGGCGAGGTAATACAGCTGTGCAAAACCTCGACAGACTTAGCCAATGGCTACTGGGAGAATACGACCCAGCCGACTCCGAAAAGTCGGAACGTCCCGAGGAAGCGACCGCCGAACGCATTTCAGCGCGCGAGCGGCTGCTAACCACCATTATCAGGGAAGACGATGCCGCATTTGGCAGCCACCAACAGAGAGAATCTGCTTGTAACAGTGATGGCAAACGAGAAGACGAAAAGGAAATTATAGACACAACCACAGCGCACACAATCAATAAAGACGAACAAAACACGAAATCAAATGACACAAGCGACACGCCGCCAGCTCAAGATAACCGGACGGAAGAGAACGCAGAGAGGACGAACCAAACTCAAGTTGATACTGGCAGACTCCGCATCCTACAGATAGGAGGAACCGATTTCACCGCTCCTCAGGATCTAGGCACGCTACTGACCGAACTCATAGTAAGAGTTCGAAATTTGAAAGAGTCAGTAGCGCACGCAAATAGGGCTCCGTCGAGCACCAGAATTGCCGACAATAGGAGCGGCCAAGCTCTGAACGTCCATTTGGGGAAGCATATGCAGTGAGGGAGCGAAAGTGGTCTAACACCATTTTCTCAACGCCGCCAACTCGGGGTACGGAACAGGTAAACCCACCAGGGATAGGTCGACCCTGAGTGGGGGGTATTCGCAATCCACGCGATCGGAGTTGGCCAACAGCCCTTTCCCCGGGGCACGCTAGATGGCGAATGGAGAAATACAAACCACAACAGGGACGTAGGAGAAATCGTCCGTAAGTGGCAGGTCCGCTTTTCAGAACAGAAAGGGGAAAGTATAAACACATTTCTGGCTCGAGTAGAAGATTGCCGTGCCTTAGCTAACCTCACGGAGGAAGAGGTTCTTTCTTCCCTGTTGGATCTATTCACTCAGAAAGACGCCACGTGGTATCAAAACGAGAAGAACAAATGGCACACGTGGTCGCGATTCGAGACCGCTGCGAGGCGTTGATATGGTAAAGGTATAGGATACCAGCAACGATTATTAGTAGAAGCCACCAACCGCACTCAAGGCGAAGGGGAGCCCGTTAAATACTACATTACGTGTCTTATAGCGATTATGTGGAAGATGTTCTCCTCACTTTAAGTCAGCAGCTCGACTATTTATACCGCAACCTGAAGCCCCAGCTGGAGGCTATGCTCAGGCGGGCGGAATTCAGAACGGTGAAGGAGTTGCTAGACTTAGCTTTGGAATGTGAGCAGACGCTTGAGAATTCGCGACTGTTCCGGCCACCACCCCTGCCAGCGAATGCTTTTTTGCCCGAGATGGCTTACAACCCGGACGAGAGCGCTCTCCGCAGGACTTAGTCCAAGGACGGCAAGGTAGCCGCTGCGGCAGTAGAGAGGCTCATTAGGAGTCTGCTGCGCGAGGGATTAGCCGAATTAGGAGTTAAGGGAGTAAATAACAACTCCAAATCTCCCACAGTCGGCTCGAAGAGGGCGAGAACAACGGCTGTCTGGGCCGCCTCCCGCGAAGAGGCAAGAAGTTAGTTCCCGCGACGGGAACTTGGAGGCCGACGGCAAGAGCCCGCCCGCCGACGACAAGTGGGCGTTAAGGGTTATGCGTGCAGCTTGCTAGGGTATACTACTCGAAATTGCCCTAAGTGTTCGGGAAACGATAAGAACGGCGTATAGATAGGGTTGCTACCGTTCTTCGATGGACGTGCGGCGACGCCACTGTGGACGTCTGATGAGACACCTCGCCCTCCTGCTACCATATGATACGATACTAGAGTCACATAACATGCTGACGAAATTTTGCAGTCGACATAATATCATTGATATCTATCTTCAGTGGGGAAGTCAGCCATTTAAAATATGTGAACCTAAGTATCGAAACTAGGAAGGAACTTCTCCCACAGAGATGGTTCAGATATTGTCGACTTGTGACTGGTCGTCGTGTACCACTCTCCATTTTGTGCTTCCTTTCAAAGGTTCTTGAGAAGATTGCCTGTGACCAAATACAAGAGTTTATAGTGACTAAGAAGATCATGGATCCCTTACAGACTGGGATTAAGAAACATGATTCCACCCAGACGGCGCTCCTAATTCTGATAGAGGACATAAAACTTGGCATCGACAAGAAATACGTCACGATACTTTTACTATTTGACTTAATTAAGGCATTTGACGCAATCTCTCCCACTCGACTTCTCAAACGGCTATGATTAACGGGTTTTTCTAGAACCGCTCTTTCGTGGATCAATCCCTATATAACGGATAGACACCAATGCGTCTACACAAGGACGCAAGGAGTATCCTCGTGATTAAGCACGAATTTTGGCGTTCCACAGGAATCGGCTCTAGGAGCCTTGCTATTTTGCCTATACATAAATGACTTACGTGACGCCCTTGATTCGAGATACATCAAGCATCTATTATACGCAGACGATTTGCAGATTTACACGCAGATACCCCGAGAGGATGTTGATGCGGGAATAATAACACTGCAGGAAGCAGCAGCATCGGCGTAAGATGGGGCTGTAAAATCCAGTCTCAACAAAGCAAAGACTAAGGCTATTGTTTTCGGTGGCAATAAAGTTGTGAAATATTTTTACTCTGGTTCTGAATCGAGAACAATTGACCTCAGGAACGGAGCATGCATTCCATTTTCCGATACCGTTGTTAGTCTCGGGGTTATATTAGACACGAATTTGTCCTGGAAAATGCAGGTAAATCATATAACGAAAAAATTTAATAAAGTAATGTTCGCGCTCCGTTTTTTCCGTCAGTATATCACTGAGTCTACGAAAACGTCTCGTGACTGCTTTGCTATTCCCGTATCTGGATTACTGCTCAGTGGTTTATCTTGACGCATCTCAAGAACTAAGCGAAAAAGTACAACTGCAAAACTCCAGTGTGAGATATGTATTAGGTGTGAGACGGTTTGATCATATTTTGCCTCATGGATTGACTCTAGGTTGGCTGTGCACTGATACGAGGAGACTATTTGATGGCGGTACTTATGTACAAGATCATGCGCATACATACTCCGGACTATCTAGAAGGTATCTTTTTAGGTATGTACCCAGGGTTGCTTCTAGGGGAGAAATTAATAAATTATCAATACCCCTAACGTGTACCCAAACTGGGGGTAGATCTTTCCGAGTACAGGGTGCACGCCTACGGAATTCCCTGCCTGCTGAGATAAGAAACTTTTCTTCTCTCACCAGGTTTAAAACCCCTCTGAGAAGGCATCTCTTTCACCTACAGATGTTGTAACGCTCACGAGTGAGCATTACAAGTCATGTGCAAGTAATTGTTGACAAGATCGGCGTCGGCTACTTATAGCTGCTCGTCATGGGCGCATAGGTAAACAAACAGTGTGCGCACCGCTGTCCTACGCGGCAGATGAGAGCGAGAGTGACGACTCTAGTCGTCACCTAGAGCTTAGATAATTTGTCGAAACGTGATTTTATATTATTGAAACCTGATTTTATATTACCGAAACAAGAAATACTATGTTGTTATAAATCAAACAAACGAAAATTGTGAAGTCAGTTATCGATAGTCAAGTAATGCAAACAACTCTCGGAAACACCTGTATGACTGTTCTCAGAAATGTATTCAAATTTGTTCATTCTTCTATACAAATTAAACACACGGAAGTACTGGAATCAATGTATCGTAGCCAAGTACCCGTATGTTAACTTCACTGACACAATAAAACTTTCCGAACCTACTCACAAATATTCAGCCAGAGGACATAAAGTACTACCTAACACCCAAGTGCCGTAATAGCTCACATACTCTTATAAAACTTTATACAACCTACGAACTTTATGTCCATGTGGGTAAAAATTATTTTATATAACTATCGTTTACTTCGAGTAAATGTCTGCTGAACCAATTACATAATGTCAGTATATTCAAATTGTTCATTGCAAATCAAACAAATGGAAGTTGTGAAATCAATTTATCGATATGACTATCGGTAATCAACTCTCCGAAACAACTGTTCTCAAAGATGTATCTTCAAATTTGTTTATTTTTCTATACAAATTTAACACAAGAAAGTACTGAAATCAATTTATTCTAGTCAAGTACCCATAACTTAGCTTCACTGATAACTTTCCGTACTTTATTGCGTGTAAAAAAATTACTTTTTATGTCCACATTTTAACTTAAAAAATATTCAGCCAGCGGGCATAAACTACTACTTAACACCTAATAAGAGGCGCAATAGCTCACATACTCCTACAAAACCTTATTGTATAGAACCTACGATCTTTACGCCAGCGTGGACAAAAATTATTTTTATTATATAACTATTATGTCTTCTTTTTTATTCTAAAATTCATAAGAATTTTCTTAGATATTTACGAAAAATTACATAGTTACCAACTCATCGCTCAATGTTGAACTTTCTATAATATTACGAATTTTGGGGGGACAAGAGAAGTCTACAGCTACTCTAGCAGGGGTGGTCCTCCATTCTCCCATACATACTTTGTATTTGGCTACAATAAATTGATTCTAGTACTTCCGTGTGTTTAATTTGTATAGAAAGATGAACAAATTTGAATACATTTCTGAGAACAGTCATACAGGTGTTTCCGAGAATTGTTTGCATTACTTGACTATCGATAACTGATTTCACAATTTTCGTTTGTTTAATTTGTAACAACATAGTATTTCTTGTTCAGTCATGAAAAAAGTATTCAATTTGTAGAGAAGTTTTATTGAGTAGTGGGAAGTGGGAAAGGGAGATAGAAAATTATACAGAAAAAACATCTATACTTGCCTTATTTTATACTTTCGTAGAAAGTTTTATATTAACAGTATTATTTTTTAATATACGAGGTTAGGAGAAAAAAGAAAGAGAACGAAAAAGCAAGAGGGCCAGAGAAAGAGAGAGAGAGAGGGAGAAAGAAATGGATCATACAGAAAAAACATCTATACTTGCCTTATTTTATACTTTCGTAGAAAGTTTTATATTATTAAAATTATTAAATTTGTTTACTATTTAAACAAAATTTTTTAGTGAGATTTCACAAATTTTTAAGGGTAACAATACATATTTGTAAAATTATTAAAAAAATTTTTGTTGTATTTAAAGAATGTCTCGATGATTTTGAAATTTCTTTTTAAATTTAAAGAACGTATTGGTTGTTTTGAAGACATACTAAAGCTCTTTTCATTAAACTTTTGATACAGAGTTTGAGAAATATTGTGTGAGTAGGTGAGGGGAGAGAGGAGGAAAAGAGAGAAATAGAGGGAGATAGTAAGGAAGAGGTATAGAGAGAGAGAGAGGGAGGAAGAGAAATAGATATTGATAGGGAGTGGTCGAAATAAAGAGGGGAATAGAGAGAGAGCAAAAGAGGGAGAGAGAGATGAAGTCTATACTTGCCTAAGTTTTTACTTTTATAAAAAGTTTTTTAGAGAGATTTCACAACTTTATATATATAGTAAGGAAATGTCAGATTTATATTACCGGTGAGCACACGTTTGTCAGAAGGGTGGCGCCACACAGCGGTTATTTCCATAATCGCAAACATTTCAAGCATGAAACATAAAGATTACATTTCACAACTGCATTCTGATTGGTTGATTCCTTTATAAAAGCTGTAGGTGTATCGAATGAACTAATCAGCACTACAAGCAGAAAGAACACTTGAGTTCAAAGTTTGTGATTGTTAACACTAAAAAATATCATATAAAAGATGTTAATATATAAATGATAATATTAGAAAACTCTAGCATTATTACAAAATAATAACAAAAAAATTTACAAAATTTACAAATTTACTACTTGATTTAGCAACTCGTAGAAATAATGATCTTATATATCTTAAATCTCATATCTTAAAATAAAAAATATTTATAATATTTAAATAATATACATAATTAAATAGCACTAATGTCAGGAATCAGATTTTTAAATTTTTACTTTAGTTTGAAGTAAGATGTCTAATGGTAACTATCTTCTCCTTCTTTTGTTGTTTTTGCATTCATAATGAAATCTAAAAATAAGAGCAATCAACATAAAAATGTTTGACATAAATTTATTTTTCATTTTAAGAAAGTTTGATAATTAAAAAACTTGTTCTTAAAAAGGTATTGTTTATTTTATATCGATGCAATCATTTCTGACACTTCATCATATGCATACTGACAGTAGTAGTATAAATTATTAGAACACTCTGCATTTTATAAATGTGGACAATAAATACTTGCTTGAAATAAAGAAAGTAAGCTTTTTTCTTCATGTCGTATATCATTATCTAAATCACTTGAGCCACTACTGCTTTGTTCATCTAAAATCTCTTTCGTACCATTTTCTTTTCGCATTTGTAGTTTATGTTGTTATATTGTTGAGATTATGTTGAAAAAGTAATAATTCATAGTATAAATGTTGAAAATTTTGCTAATATATAAAATCTTGCTATTAGCTGATAATTGCGTTATTTCTTTCACTGATATATCAACCTTTGTCCATTTCACCATTATTTATGATTTTCTTTCTCACTAGTATTTCCATAAAAATTGTCTAAAATCTTATAGATTTTGTAATTCTGATAACTGAGAACAACAACATAATTTTATTCTTTCACAATTCACTTTCATTGTTTAGTATTAAAAAAATGTTTTTATTAATGTGGAAAGATCATGAAACTTCTTTCAATGTGTTAAAAACTATATCAGACGGTGTGTTCCTTTATTTTCTTCAGTTTCCATATCACAACCATCAATATTGACTTCCAAAGATGTTTAAATATTATTCACACTTTTAACAATTTCACATGAAACTGTAGATTTTCCATAACTCTGTTTATGTTTATAGTTAATACCTTATTTTTTAAATAAATGTTTCACTACTCTGAAAATCATTCTTGATCAATCACCCGGGTTTCACAACTTTAATTAGAACAAGAAATATTCTATGACTCTGTTTATGTTTAGTTAATATCCTTTTTGAAATAAATGTTCCACTATATACATTTAAAGTCATCAATAATAAGAATTCCATTATGAACTTTTAAAACAACAGCTTTAGAAAACTTTGATCTATATCTATATAGGCATACACTAAAAAATACATAAAAGCTGTTAATAAATGATAATATTAGAAAACTTATAGCACTATTACAAATTATGACAAAAAAATTTACAAACCTCTTAATATCTGTGATAATAACTTTTATCATCTTAATAGCAAAATGCCATGGGACTTCAAGAATATGCATAATATAACCTCAGAAACTACATGAACAAATCCAAAGCTGTGTATTATATTTTTTGTCATAACAATAATAATATACATAAACATTAATGGCTTTCTTTTCTTGAACTCCGACTTCTGCTTAAAAACTTTCAGTATGAGATCATGTTTCAAATAATTTCATTGCACGTATAACTTTAAAATAATGATTATCTTTGAACTGGAATCTCCATAACAACATTTTGTAGAACTTATAGTTTTCGCCATTCTGATAATTCAGAACAAAAACTTAATTTTTTTTCTTGCATGATTTGCTTTCCATATTTTGTAAATTAACTATGTTAAATAATCTTCACAAGTTTGTACTGGATTTTCAACAGTTGCTGCGCTTAGATCTGTTTGCATAACTCCTCAGTAATAATAATAATATAATAATAAATGCTTTATTAAATCTCTGATTTATAAAATTTTACAAAATATTTAACATTTGCTTCATTTTACTTTCCATTTCATGCCTGGTGTGGCTGTGTTTGTGTCACTGTGTATGTTTGTGTTGTTTGACATTCTTAACCTTAGTTATGTGTGTGTGTTCTATATGTTTGTGTCAGTTTGCTTCTTCCTATCTCTCTCCTTTCCCTCTTTGACCTTCGTCCTCACCTTGTCTATTTCTCTATACCTCCCCCTGCTGCTTCTTCTTCTTCCTCCTCCTTTCCCTTATCTTCCTCTTGTCCGTCCTGGCTAATCCCTTCTTTCTTCTCGTCTTCTTTTCTGTCTTCCTCTTCCCTTTCTTTGCTGCCCTTTCGCGTTGTCCCTCTTTCTTTTTGTAGTTTCTCTTTTTCTCTCTTCCATCTCTCTTCTCTTTCCTTTTCCCTCCTTTCCCATCTCTCTCAATTTCTTCTCTTTCTATCCTCCTCAACGCTTCTCTCGTGGACCATCCTCTACCTTCGAGGAATTCTTTTCTATTTCTCTCTTGCTCTATCGATTCTATTCCTTTCCTTATCATGTCCCAGCATTCCCCTTTCAGCGTTCCTTCCTTTGCGTTCGCCAGCTTCCTCTCGTATTTTATAGCTCTTCCGCTCATCCTTATAGCTAGACTACATCTTTTCGTTTCTTCGTGCAACACATGACTCGGGGTTGTCCTCTCTGCTTTCAGCACCCATTTCATGTACCTATCTTGTATTACCTCCACCTTCCTGCGATCTTTCCATCCCCAGATTTCTGCCCCTTATCCAACTATCCTTGCCACTAGCGTATCAAATATCCTCATCCTTCTTGTCCAATCTTCTTTGAACTTCCTCTCTCCTATGCTCCAGATCCTGCCTAGCATCGCCTTTGCCTTATTTGTCACCATTTTAACGTGCTCCGTGTCTCAATTGTTGCCTTGTAGTTTATATTCCAGGTACACTGCTTCTTTCACTACTTCTATTTCCTCTCCTTCCCACAGAAACTTCTCTTCCTTCTTCCTTCCTCCTCCCTTTCAAGCATCATCATCTTTGATTTTTTTTCATTCAGCTCCAGCCCCCTTCTCCTCAAGAATTTTCCTAGCCTCTTCATCATTTCCCTCATCCTCGTTGCGTTGTTCAATATCAAAGTGATGTCGTCCGCGTATGCTAGCGTTTATACCTTCTTCTTCCCGATCATCACCCCTCCCTCCTGTGCCATGCTCATCTCTTTTTCTAGCCCGGCAAACGCTACATTGAATAGCGCCGGGCTCAGTGAGCATCCTTGTCTTACACTCTTCACCGTCTTAAACTCTCCTACCTTCTTCCCCTCTACTTCGATTACCGCTTTCGTTTCTTCGTATATGTCCCTTATCCTGCTTGTAATTTCTTCCTTTACCCCTACTTCATCCATACACCTCCATAGCTCCTCCCTTCTTATTTTGTCAAATGCTGCTTTCATGTCAGCTAACATTACGAAGACCTTTCCTTTTTCTTTGCTTATCTCCTTTCCCACCGCCTTCTTCAGCATATAAATTGCATCTATTGTGCCTCTTCCGTTCCTGAACCCAAATTAAGTATCGTCCAGTATCTCTTCTTCCTCCAATTGATTTTCCAACCTTTTTCTCAGAATCTCCGCGTATATCTTATACCCTGTGTCCATTAGCGTTATTCCTCTATAGTTATTGACATCTTTTTTTTCTCCCTTCTTAAATATCGGTCTAATTATTCCTGTTCTTTAGGCACTTTCTTACGTTTCCAGATCCTATTTAATACTTGAGCAGCTTCTCTTCTATCTCTCTACCTCCGGTTTTCCATGCCTCGTTGGGTATTCCATCCGCTCCCGTTGCTTTCTTGTTTTTTAGTTTCCTTATTGCCTCTTCCACTTCTTCCTTGTGTATCCCTGCTTCCACTACCTCTTCCTCACTCTCACTCCCTTCCGTACCGTCTTCCTCCTCCCCTTTTTCCAGTTCTGTTCCATCCAGCTGTTCCATGAAATGCCTTCTCCATTCTTGCTCCTTTATACTTCTGTCCACGTTTAGTCTTACCTTTCTTCCCTCATTTACGATCTTCCAGAACGTCCTCTCACTTCTATCCTTTTCCAGCCTTCTCAGCACCTCCTCTGCCTCTTCGGCCTTCTTTCTCTTGATCCAATTCCTATACTCCTTTCTTTCTTTCCTATATGCTTCCGCCTGTTCCTCCCCTCTTTTGCACTTATCTGCCAGCTCTTTCAGTCTTCTTTTCCTTTCGTGGCACGACTTATCCCATGATCTTTCCCTCTTTTCTGTTTTTCTTCTCCCCTTTACCTTTACCATAGCCTTCTTTACTTCTGTCTTCAGTTTCTCCCAGGTGTCTGTCCTCTTCATATTTTTTATATTCTCTTCGTACTTTCTTATCCCTTCCTCGCTCCAGATCATCCTTTCCTTTACTTCCACCCCTTCTTTCCTCTCTATTTTCTTCCTTTTTAGTGTAACCACCAGTGGGTTATGGTCCGATTCAATGCTGGTACCCTACCTCTTCTTCCGTCAAAACGTAATCAATTATCTCTCCTTCCTTGTTCAAAGTTTTATCCTTACTTCTTCTTTTCGAGGCTACTTCCCCTATCCTTCCTCTGCCATTCTCGCATTGAAGTCTCCCCCTATTATGCATGCCCTGCCTCTCAGTTCCTCCACACTCTCTTTGATTTTGTTCCAGTTTTCTTTTCTTTTTCTTCTCATATATGTTAGCATTATCCCGATCTTCTCCCCTTCTATCTCCACTACCGTTCTTATCAGCTCCTCCGTATCTTCTTTCCTCTGCCTCTCCTCTAAGCCATACCTTACTCCATTCCTGATTGCTAGCAACAGACCTCCTATCGCTCTTCCTTTCCTCCTCTCCCTATATGCTGGCCTTGTCATAACCTTGTATTCTTTTAACATATCTCTGACCTTACTCTCTTTTTCCTCTTCCATCCACGTCTCCGTGAGCCCTACTATCTACTGTCTTCTCACGCTGTTGTGTTACCCCGCTTGTTTCCTCGCTTGGTGTTTTCTTTGTTTGGGGACCTCCCGGTGTATTTGGTGGGGTTCTTTTCAAAGAATTTGGCCCTTTTCCGAAGATTATCTTTTCCTCCTCTTTTTTTCCTTTTCCATTCTTCTTCTAATGGCGATTCTGGTTTCTTTTTCCTCCTTTCATTGTCTCTTCTCCTATGTTCAGAGCTCTTCCCCTTGCCATTGTCTCTGTCAGACTTTTTGCCTTAATCCTTCTTCCCCTCTGTATCCGCATCTCTCCCTCGGCCTCCTCGTTCCAACTTTGTGTGGGTGTAGAGTATATCCCCTCCATTCCTTTGTGTCCTGCACCCTTATTGTCTGGTGCCGCCCTCTCCGCTCTCTTTTCTCCTTCCCACTCCTCTCTATGTATCCTCTCTTCTATGCTTCTCTCTCCCCTACTCTTCCGCGCTCAGTCGCGTCTATCTATTTTCCAGTTCTATGCCTGACACTCACCTCTTTTCCTCCTCTTCCCTTTACGTCTTCCGTTTTCTTCACGTCCTTCTTTCTTTTCTTCTTTACTTCTCGCTTCCTTCCTCTCTTTTTGCCACTTTGCTTTTTTTCTAACACTTCTTTCCTCTTGAAATACTACTCCCAAACACACCGATCTGCAAACACAACTATCACACCAGGCGCCACCTGCTGTCCCCGTATAACTCCTCAGTATTAGATTATCATTTTCTAATAGCTATTGACTTCCAAAGATATTTAAACATTATTCACACTTTTCACAATTTCAAATAGAACTGGAGATTTTCCGTAACTCTGTTTATGTTTATTTAGTTAATACCATATTTTTTTAAATGAATCTTTCACTACACTGAAAGTCATTCTTGATCAATCACCCGAATCTCAATATTTCAATTCGAACTAGAGATTTTCTATAAATCTGTTTATGTTTGGTTAATATCTTCTTTGAAATAAATGTTCCACGATATACACTTAAAGTCATCAATAATAAGAATTCCATTATGAACTTTTAAAACAACAGCTTTAGAAAACTTTGATCTATATCTATATAGGCATACACTAAAAAATACATAAAAGCTGTTAATAAATGATAATATTAGAAAAACTACAAATTATGACAAAAAAATTTACAAACCTCTTAATATCTGTGATAATAACTTTTATCATCTTAATAGCAAAATGCTACGTGACTTCAAGTATAATACATAAATAAATGTTTATCTTTTTTTTGAACTCTGCTTAAAAACTTTCATCAGTGTATGAAAATCTTATTTCATCAAATAATTTCATTGGGTATCACGTTTGTAAATAATATACTAAATTCTGTAAAAGAAAAAGTTCACAAACATCAGTTTTTTGTTTAAATTCATTTTGTAGCTATTTATATATTGAAAATAATAATAAATAATATACTATAAAAATAAAAAATTAACAAAGTATCAATTTTTTATTTAACAAAATGATTTTATAGTCATTTAAAAATTGAAATAAGTATACTTATCTAATATAATAAGAATTTTCCCTGTTGATACAAAAATATAGATATTATTCTCATCAGTTAACTTCTTGATTAGTATAGTGTAATAAAAAACTGACATAGGTAGGTACTGACATATATACTGATATAAGGTTAGGTCGACCAGATAAGTTGGTTCTATATAACTGCTTGCTCTTTTTTTTTACACCTAGCTTCATCCTCATAATCCAAAAAAAACTAGGTTATATTAGAAAATATCAGCGTAGAGCGAGAAGCAGGAAGTGTTAGAGCTGGACAAATATTACGTACTGGATAAAATTAACCGGATATGAGAAGAAAAATAAGATGTTCGTAGGAAAGGAAAACGGACATAAAATAATTTAGTTCTTTATATCTTTTAAATGAAATAAGTATTTTACATGAAATTTTCTGATTTATGTAGAGTATCCAAATGGCTTTCGATTAAGTCGAAATATGAATAAGTTTGAACGTAAAATAAAACGTAAATAAGCAGATCAAAATCTCTCACACCATTTCAATGTATAATAGCACGGGTCGCTCCTTCAGGTTCGTCTATAACTTGCCTTCGGAGCGCTCCCGCGCTCCTTGATATTTTCATATTTTTCATATGATAATAAACGTTAATATCTAGTGTTCTTCGTAGACTTTTTCTTTCGCAACATAATCATCATTTGTCTCTGTTCGTTATGTACTCCATAAATTTTATCAATATACTTGCTATTTTTCTGACTGAACATGCGTATGTATTTATTAGACAATGAATCATTTTCGATTTCACTGGCTGCTGATTCAAATTTAGTATCAAATGCAAGTTTCACAACAGTATTATTTTTTTAGATATCATTATTAAAATCAAGTGTGTTTTCATCTAAAGTATCATCATCCAGAGTATCCCCAAGTTTTATTTTTTTATTCATAACATGACTATTATCTAGAGTATTATTTAAATCCTGATTCGTAACGGATTCATCTTTTTTAATATAGTTTTTTAACGTTTTAACAAGTTCATGAAGTGGGTCAATAATTGGTTTGAAAATATCTTCCATTGCTTTTTCAAAAGTATCTTTTCCATATTTTAACAGATTATGTTTACGTTTAATTGAATTGCAAGCTTTTACAAGCTCATGGAGTACATCCTTCTTGTCACGAAAATCCGCCAAGTTACCGCTTCAACGTTCGGTTGTAGACTGTGAATGAACGGTTAAGTGTCTCCCATATTTATTGCACAACAATCAAAGCCCTTATGATATCTTCCTCCATTGATTGAACTAGCCCTATCAATCATTAGAAATCCATATTTATTATCTCTTCAGCATTTAACAAACAAATCTTTTAATTCTGCATAAGTCATATCAGACTTAACATGATCTTCATACAAGTTTTTTAAATTTTTATCATCTAATCAAAAATTAATAAAAGATTTACATTATCCCTGACAAGATGTTTGGGAACGTGAGCATATGTTTTTCTACCCACGCAGAAAAATGCTTTAACATGGTTTTGTTTTTCACAAACTATGTCGTCAAATATAATAATTAAATTCGAAAGAGCATTTTCAGGAGCAATAACTTCATCATGTTCACCGTACGGAAAATACTTCACACCCTCCAGCGGTTCTATGAGTTTCTCGAGAAATTTATATTTTGGTTGATTTAAGGATTTTGAATACGTATAAATATTTTCAAATCTTACACGATTGGGATGTGTAATGAGTGCAAGGAAACTATTAGTTTTTTCACAATTTGACGGTCCACAAAATACAGCTCTAATGCTGCTTGGAAGTAGATTTGCATGTCGTGTTGCCTTCTTTTCTTGCTCAACGATATTGTTGAAATTCAATATCGGAAGCTGAAGTGACTGTTCCTTGAAATTTATGTATACAGTACAAGTTCTCAATCGCGACTGACCATTTGCCTATAAATAAGACACTTTTATACAGCGGATTCAGTCTTTATCGAACCTTTGTAGAGCAATGATTATATACAAACGATGAGGCCGTGGTTCAATTAATTAATTAATCAATAATCTTCCAATAGAAGTTCATTGACCAGGATATCAATACTGTGGACCAGGTACTAAGTTGGCAAAACGTTTAGCTCGTGGTGATCAAGGAGTCAATCTGCTAGATAAAGCTTGTAAAGAGCACGATAGAAGTTATTCATTTATTTATTAAATTAAATAAATGGTTCTGTTGTCAAGAAAGCAGTTGGAAAACGTAACATTATCATTCCACGTCTTTTACCAGTACCGTCAAAAGTAGGTGGGTTCCTACAATTTCTTATACCAATATTCGCTGGGTTGAGTGCTGTTGGTGCGGTGGTTGGTAGTGCTGCGAGTTTAGGAAAGACGGTCAATGATGCGAGTACAGCTAAGAAGCAATTAGAAGAGAATCAGAGCAATAACATGAAAATGGAAGAAATAGCATTGGGAAATGTTCTTTTACTGAAACCGTATAAAACCGGTACAGGTTTTCGTATAGGTGGTAGTAGAAAAACACTCAATTGGAAGAAATAAAAAGGTATCTGCAAGTAAGATTACCACGAAGGGGTCTTATAGATCTTGGTATGATCAAGTATGCTAAAATTCTAAAAATTCCATATTTTTGTGGAATGTTTATGCGAAACGCCTTATCTGTTAGTGGTTCTCATCATAATGAATCAGCCATTGTAAATTTAGACGATAAAGATGTACCTGGAACACATTAGGTTGCTTATCGAAAACGTGGAGATAATGTAGTTTACTTCGACAGCTTACGCGGCTCACTAAAAAAAACCAACGTTTCGAGTGTCTCGAAAAGCAACAACATGCTTTTGAACTGCTGAAAACGTTGGTGATCTCCGCACCGATGCTGAACCGGCCGGATTTTGAAGGTGTCTACATAGTGTATACTGATGCTAGCTATGGAAGTAGAAGCTCGCGTCGTCGTCGCGGGCCATTTAGACCGTGAAAGAACGTTCGCCAGAGTAGCTCGTAGCTATTACTGGCCACGTTTCTACACCGACACCGCTGAATACGTGCTCTACTGTGGAGTGTGTCAACGCTTGAAAGTGAAGCAAAAGACCCCGCCGGGTCTCTTAGGCTGGCAGGTAACACGGAAGCCTTTCCAAGTTGTAGCAGGCGATATAATGCGCTACCTAGGACTACGAAAGGATTCGAATACAGTTTAGTGCTGCAGAACCTCTTCACTCGCTCGGTGGAGGTTGCGCCGATCCGTAAGGCAAACGCCAAGACCTTGATAGGGGAGCTAGACCGGAGGATAATCCTCCGACACAGCTGTCCAGAGATCTTTCTATCAGATAAAGGTACCGAATTAAAAAACAAACTGATAGAAGACTTTCTGGTGGAACGCGGTGTGCATCACACCAGCACTCCCCCCTATCATATACAGGCGAACCCAGTGGAATGAGCTAACCGAAACACACGGCCTGGGATAAGAAACTTCCGTAATTTCTTTATCTCCTCTACACCGCTGTGAATATCTCCACTGAAAGTAGACCATTCATGTTACTTTATGGTCGGTAGCCAGAACTACCTAGCGCGCTAAGAAGGCTGCAGGAAGTGGCGACTGAAGAGGCCGCATAAGAAGAACAAAGAGAGAACTGGCAAAAGCGGCTCGACTCCCTACCTGCGCTCCATGAGAGTGCCGCCGACAAAAGGACGGCAGCCCATGAGCGTCAGGCAGGATATTATAACGCGCGTCACCGCGACGCCCCTTTCAAGCACGGTGACAAGTTTTAAAGCGCGTGTATACTTTATCGTCCGTTGCGAAGGGAGTCGCGGCCAAACTAGCCCCGAAATACCAGGGGCCGTACATGATTGAAATGGTCATTGTCCCTAACACCTAAAACCGTAGGTGAAGGTCAAGTCGAAGAGCTAGTCGCCGCCGATCAGCTGAAGCCGTACATCGAAGAAGTGCGAGAGTCCAGGGAGGAGGCTCCCGTCTCGAAAAGTAATCCCAAGCCAGAGGGAGAAATAACCCCGGAGGGAAGTTCGGAGGAATCCCCGACGCGGAAGAGAGGCCGCCCTACAAAAAGGCAGTGCCAGAGAGGGTAAATTTACTCATTCATGGGCTAACCTGATTACTATCTTTCTGTTTCAGTATGGACCTCGACGAGGAGGCCTTGAAAAGGGTCGTAGTAGCGGTGCGGCGGCTACGCCTAGGAGATAATGCCGAATAAGTCCTGGACGTCGTCACGGGAGTTTTGCACCGCCACATCGAAGAGCACCGCCGCGACCACGGACCTCCACAGCTACACGTTCGTGAACGCCACCGACACGAAGAGGCAGCGTAGAGCCAGGTCGCTCGCCCAGGAGTGACCCAGGATGCCCGGAAGCGAGCGTCCATCTTGAGTTTGGACCTCGCCACGTGCGAACAACCCGTCGGCCCGCAGCGAAGTCAAGACATAAAACGATTTACGTACTGCGTGCGATGGCTGGCCAGCCGCTGACGCATGTGCTTGTAACACTATAGCAAGTCGTCGCGTCTTGGCTACTGTTCAATAAGCGGAATGTCTCGGCCTGTGCCATCTCCTTTGTAAACTATAAAACATTCTGACTTCATTCCGTTTAATTTCAAGTGTCTTTTGATTCGTGAGTGCAATCTTTTTTTCCCCGCTACCTACTTCCCTTAAATTCTTCAACCCTTTCTGAGTACCGCCCTCTAAACTACGCATTGCTGTAGCTAGCTGGCATCATCTACGAGAGCAGACGGGAGAAGATAAGCCATCCAGGTAAGTAATTACTGAGCAACGATGTACGGGAGTTCGCTTGAAGCGAACATCATCTTCGCATCGTAAGTTGAACGCGCGCGCCGCCAAGCTTGCGGCGCGCCACTTGTTGCAAAGACCGGCTGGAAGAGAGAGAGTTGAGTACGGGTCGATGCGCGCGGCTTAAGCCCGTTCTGCATTGTAACGTAGTTCGGGTCTCTACAGTTGCGCCGGGAAGGACTGCGCTCTCCCGGCCAACTTACGTGTGCCGCTTCGGCTCACGTGTGCACCTAGCTCTTGGCTATTCTAACACCTGGAATAAGGTCTTGAACGGCTCTGACGTTCACCCCGTTACAGTATAAATGGATTTCAAATTTACAATTAGAATGCACGAGAATCTACGGTTTTTGTATGAATTTTTATTTGAAATTTTCTTCCACACATAAAATTTACTTCTACTTAAGATTTAAACTAAGTTTAATTATTTTGCATTGTTTATGAAAAATTCATTTCGTACAGTGTATAAGTAAATGAATTTACTCCCATGCTAACTTAAATTTCAATAAAAGAAATCTGCTCCTGAGTTGGTATCTTCTTGGATCGGATTCCGAGATACCAGTTTCTTGAAGTGGATTTTGAAGTCGTACCTTCTTCAAGCGGATTCTGGGGTGGTACCTTCTTCAAGTGGATTCTGAGGTTCTGCCTTCTTTTACCAAGCCGACGAAATGATAAGAGTTAATTAAAAGTTATGTTGTAAACGCATGTAAAGAATTTAGTTAACACGTTTTGAGAAAATGAATATTTTCTTTTGTTTGATTTTTCAATTCTGTATATTATTCTTAATTTGTAAAAAAAGTTTGAGTGACATATTTCAAAAATTCCTGAAGATATAAGCAAAAATGTCAAGAAACTTCTATAGAAATGTGCACCAGTTTCTACCTATTTGGGTCTTATCACACAACCGTAAGCCACATCAGGAGCCAATTTCTTACAACCAGTTTTACAGTTAAAGAAAAAAACTTAATGTTTCAAAATGTTAATTTAAAATTTATAAAAATAATTTTTAAATTAGTTTTTAATAAAAACTACTACGAAAAAAGCATTTTGGCTACACCTTAAACTAAGAAAATATGTTAACTAAATTCAGTAATAGTTGTCAAAATATGTTAGCTAAATCAGTATTAATTGAGCCACGATAGCAAGCAGACGTGTTTAGCTCTCTCTCTCTTCCGTTATTGTGTTTATTTACATCTGTCAACACTGTGTACTGTGCTTTAAATCAAATATGCCTCGTTCAAATCTATCGCAACAGAAAATTAAAAGGGCAATACATCCAAGTGTTCTTTTTCTCGCTGCATATCAGTATCGCCTCACTACATCTTATGCGATATATGCAAAGCAAAATTTCATAATGTGTGCGCGAAGGCTGCCAAATGTGCAATCACTTGCAATCAACAAATCTGAAAATGAATTTTCTATCATATGCCACATCTGTATTAAAAAAATGACAGATGGGTAATTCAGCGAATCAACCTAAGCTGCAACAATCGAATACGAAGGACTTGACTGAGCGCACACTACCTGATAATCGCTCTAATCTATTTCAATTTTTGTCTTTTGATCTCTTTCCGCACGCAAACTCCGACATGAACTCCACCGTCTTGGAGAGAACTAATCCCAGCCACAATTTCTCGTCTTCTATGGCACTTCCTAAGAACCTCAACGCCGCTATTCAACTAGCCATCGAATCAACGTTAGCTCAGAGCCTAAATTCGCACATAGAGTCGATTAAATTATCCATCTCCAAAGATAGGGTATCATTCGTGAGAAGTTGGTTTCGCTTGGGAATAAACTCGATACCTTTGAAAAAGATATATCTGATCTACGTACTCGTTTAGACGTCAACATCTCCTTCTGGAAATATTCTTTCAGCGTGACCGGTCGACGCTTTATACTGCGGTGTTGTTGAGCCAACTCGCGATTCTTCATCGGACGGTCAACTCTCAGATGTGGATACGGTCAAGAGCATTATTGGTGGAGTTTTCTTGAAGGCTAATAAACCCGTACCACAAATCTCGGATCATAGTGTTAAACGCTTATGTAAACAGGCACCCAATTCAACACGGTGCGTGCTTCTACAACTTGACACGAGGGATCAAGTGTTCACTGTTCTATCTAACAGTCGCTTTTTACCCACCGGTGTCAAGGCTAGTTCAGATAAAACTCCTAAGCAAAGAGAATACCTACGAGATTTAAGCAGCAAAATTTGAAAGTATAACTCAGGCCATCCTGATGATCTATTACGAGTTAAGTATATACGGGGCGTTCTATCTGTTGTTGATGTTAATGGCAAGGCTCGTGATTCTAAAAATTTTTTAAAACTCGCTTGCTAGGTAGCAACGTTTATTACCAGAATGTAAGAAGCTTACGATTGAAATTCAATATCTTCAAGCATAATCTCTCACCATGTACATCACAACCTGATGTGATTATTCTCACTGAGACCTGGTTGCCTAAAGACGACGATTTTTCCACATATATTCTGGACGACTACATTATTTACCGTACTGGCCGCGATCCAGAGTTCACGACCCTGTCGAGAGGAGGTGGCGTTTTGATTGCCATAAAGAAGTGTCTGTCCAGTACCCGCCTATCAGTCCCCCATGGACCAGTGGAGCAGGTTTTTGTTGGACTAACTCTGGCATCAGTTAGTATTATTTTTGGTGGAGTCTACTTACCTCCGCGTAGTCCTCATGAACTGTTTCAGTTACATGTTGAGACAGAATTGCCCTCGATAATGCTGGATATCGATTGGCTATTCTCAGGGATTACAATCTCCCGCATATCGTATGGACCAATGATCCTCTGGATTTTGAAACTCCTCGTTACGTCTTTCCTGCAATCATCAACAATACCACGTATCTGCGTGACTCCTTATCGCATCTGGATCTGGTTCAGCGTCACCCAGTCTTGAGTGCGTCTAAAGACTACATACTCGATCTGTTTTTTACCAACTTGGATTGTATAACTATTGCTCAACCGCCGGATATTCTGTCTAAGATTGACCCTCATCATCCTGCACTGACTCTCCATTAAACACCATCAGGAACCAGAACTTATTTTAACATCGGCTTACCGGGACTATAAACGTGCAGACTACGAGGCCATTAATGCTGCCCTTTATTCTGTCAATTGGGATGCTGTGCTCGAGTGCGATACCTCGGATACCAATAAGTCCATAGATACTTTTTATCAAATTCTCGACGATATTGTTAGGCGCCATGTTCCATTAAGACACTCGAGACCGTGTAAATATCCGCATTGGTTCAGTCGCGAACTCATCGTCAGCATTAAGGAGAAAATGCATGCGCATCATCGCTTCAAAATCTCGGGACTTGATAGTGATTACATTGAATTTAAACGTCGTAGAGCCATTTGTTTACGTTTAAGAAAAATATGCTACTCCCATTACATTGACTCAGTTGAATCTTCCTGTAGAAATAACATTAAATCTTTTTGGACTTTTATAAATAAACAGCGCTTTACGAAGGTTATACCTAACTCTGTATATCTAGATGATGAGTCAGCTTCTGGTGGTGAAAATATCGTGAATCTTTTTGCATCTCATTTCTCGAAGTTCTATAATAATATCGTGATTGATCTCCCACCAGAACGTGACTCACCGGCGATCCCAGATATCTCTATATCTGAGTCTGATGTCGAACTTGCGCTCATGTCTATGAAAACTACTTTCTTAGCGAAATGTATCAAGTCTCTAGTAAAACCACTACATAAACTTTTCAGCCTTTCCCTATGTACTTATAGGCGTTTTCCTGACAAGTGGAAATCGGACATCGACGCGATCTCAGTATGGTGTAGACATAATGGTCTCTGTTTAAATGTCAAAAAATCTTGCGTTATTTCTTTTTCTAGGTCGAATCAGCGACTTATCTTTAATTACTTATTACATTCAGCTGACCTACCCAGAACTGATTCCACCAAAGATCTTGGGATTTTTATGGACCATAAACTTGATTTCAATATTCATATTAATTATATTTGTAGTAAGGGCTTTAAAATTCTGGGCATTCTCACCAGAGCGACTACAGGTTTTAAAAGTTATGCGTCGTTACTTTATCTGTATCGATCTTTGGTGGTGCCAGTTCTTACCTACGGCTCCGTTATTTGGTCTCCGTTTACTGCCCAATTAATGCACCGAATTGAGAAAGTACACCATAGATTCTTGCATACTTTTTCATTTCGTGTAAACGCATCAATGCATCCGTTTAACCATAACTATCAAGAAACAACCGCTCATTTCAACTTAACCTCTTTATCATCCTTACGTAGCATTAATGACTACATGTTTGCTTTTAATATAATATATAGCTACACAAACTGTGATTTTTTACGTGGCATTTTTCGCGTAAGATCTTCACTTTATGTTCTTAGAAATGCCCGTACTTTTGTCAAATCTACATGTCATTCTAATTATTCGTATAATGCTACCTTTTCACGTATTATCAGGCAATGGAACTTATTACCTCACGATATCAGTACAACCTCGAATAAATAGTCATTCAAAAGACTTATTCGAGATCAGATAAGCACTTTTTTTAATGCTTGTCTACGTGATAACTCATACTCAATTACTGCGCTACATTGTAATCCTTTTGTATTGGGTCTAGTACCCGTAAATTTTTCTAAAATAAAATAAAATAAATTAATGTTTATATATTTTATATATACTGTAACGGGCTACTAGCCAGGCCGATCTGGGTAGTAGGGTTATGCTGAAAAGACTATGACAAATATAAATGTTGAAGATTTCTACTATCTTATGAGCACATATGTATATTTCGACAAGGGTAATTCAAGAAGTTAGTTATTTCTTGGGTCGGTAAAGAAAACCTCTACGATGAACACTAGACGCTAATATTTATTATAATATGAAAAATAAGAAAATGTATATGTGTAATTAATGTACAAGAAAAATATGTTGAGTGCCAGCTGGGTGGCTCCCAGCAATCTAACTAATATACAACTATATTAAACTAATATTAAACTAATATTCGATACAACCCGATAACACTACGACGGTAGAGCGAGACAAGGGACGTAAATTCAGGCGCGAGATCGCGAGCGCTTTCACAACAAACTAGGTTTCGGTAGCGCTTCGAGAGAGGCGTGCGTTTCGGTACAAGCTACAAGTTTCGGCAAATAAAGCGCACGTTTCGATAAAACACGTTCCGAAAGAACTCCTAACTCTAGGTGACGACTAGAGCTAGATGCGCGAGCGAGAGAGAGAGAGAGAGATTCCGAGATTACAAGAGGCCGTAGCCTGGTCAAACTTACCAGCCCATAGCTGGCGGACGAGTCCAATTACTTCGACGGTGGTTGCTGGCCCTGTCCACAGCCGATGTTGGTGCTGGAGATGATGGTTGACGGTCCCCATGTCGTAGGCGATGTCTCAATATCTCTCGTGTGACGTCGCGACGACAGCTCGCGATCGCCCAGTCAATGGTATTTTCTACATACTACCAATATATATTCTCTCTCTCTCTCTCTCTCTCTCTCTCTCTCGCTCTCATGTGCCGCCTAGGTCAGCGGGGCGTACGCTGTTTGTTTACTTGCGTGACCCTGACTAGCAGCTTTAAATAGCGATGCGAAACTTGTCAACAATTATTCGAGTATGACTTGTAATGCTCACTCGATAAAATCCCTTTTATCTTGCTCCTATGCCCGTAAGGATGGATGGTACCATATTTAACTACTAAATACTACTATTTTTGACTCATACGTTCCCTCCATTGAAACGACTTATCAGTTCTTTCTATTGAACATGGTTGAACTTTGGGACTGCAGCGGCCCGCTTGCGTGTTAAAGTGTCCATTAAGGCTTATCTTTAGCGGTCGCTATTCTCAACAACGACAACGAAAACTTACGATTGGTAATCATCTTGTAGACATCTGGCCATACGATGTTCTGCAAAGTTCGGTGCAAGTTTACTACGATTAAGAGTAAAAATAATAATAATAATAATGCTATTTTCAGCATCTTACCAAAGCAATCAATCATAATACCCTATTTTCTTAAAGTATCGCACCACAAAAGAAAGTTTAATTCTATCGCTACTACTAATACTAACCTAACAACTATGATGCCGCATACAGCACCTTACTAGTGCAACTGCTAATGATGCTCTGTTGGCATAGAGCATCTTAGAAACAAAAAAAAATATATTCCTACCTCTACTAACTACGCTAAGTTAATGATGATGATGCCACACACAGCATCTTACAAACAAAAGAAAATATAATTCTAACACTACTAACTATGCTAAGCTAAGGATGATGATGCCGCGCACAGCATCTTACAAGCAAAAAAAAATATAATTCTAACACTACTAACTATGCTAAGCTAACGATGATGATGCCACGCACAACATCTTACAAACAAAAGAAAATATAATTCTAACACTACTACTTATGCTAATCTATAATACTACTCTTATTTTGTAGAGTATCTTACAAGGTGCTAACAACGACAAAAAAAATGTATCTTTCGCTGAGAACATCTGTGCTTTGGTATTCACTCACTCTGGTAAGCAATCGTGACCATTTCGAGTCGTAATAGAGGAGATAGCCTATCTATTCAATATGCTGAAGCTACGGTTAATGTACGTTTTTCGCGTTCATGCGCAGCCATGTGGCATACCTCGATCTATTTGTTATTCATCTAATTCACATTTACGGTTGCTTTATCCTTACTTTCCCATTGACACCCCACTCCACAATTCCACCAGTGACAATAATCACTTTTTATCCGGAATTTTTTTTAACAGAGAAGGTTGTGCATCACGTTTGAGAGATCACGTACGAACTCCTTACTTCACCCAATCTCTTAACACAGACAACTATTATGCTAAAAGCCTTGACAAGGGATTTGTGACTTGATGCCTCCTCTATTCTAAGACGTCTCTCTACTTCGCAAACAACAATGCGAAAAAGAGGAAAAAAAACATACCAAAATCTTTGGACACTAGACGACAAACTCATTGGTCCATCAAAAAAGAATCTGGGGCTTTAGGAGAAAGAGATCTTTACTACGATTTCCAACAAAGTCCAAGTATACAACGAAATCAACAAGTTTCTACAAAAGTTTCGATAAAGTTTCGATAAATGTTTGTATAAATGTATCAAGAAATGTTTCGATAAATGTTTCGTCAACTACTGAGATTCTTACCTATCTTTCATGGACCTATCCGATAATCGCGCGTATACCACAAGTCTTATCAAATTTTCCTCTCCTTCTGGACCACTCATCTCCCCAAGAGAGCATGAGGCCAGGGATCGGGCTCGATATGCAGGTTATGATAGTCTAGAATAGCCTTCAATTTTCAACAATAACAACGACAATTTTACCTTCTGAGACTTTTATCGGTAATTGCGACGACCGAGATTCTCAAAGGAATAAGTGTAACCTCATCCTATCAATATTAACATCAACGAACTCTTGTGCTAAGGAGATCGTAAGGCGAAGTACGGGTTTACACTTGAGATGCTACAACAACCAGTTATTGAACATCCTTCAGCCCCGAGAATTTGGCTGCTAGGAGTTCCTCACCCTAATATAAGCAACGACAACTATTTACATACTATCTACATACTCTTTACATACTACTTACATACTATTCATCTACTACGCTTGGAGCCTTTATGCGAGACTAATGACATGGTTTTTCTACTTGTTCAAAAAGTTTTTCAGTTACAATTGATAAGAGTTAATTAAAAGTTATATTATAACGTATATGTAAGAACGTAGTTAACACGTGTGTGTTAGAAAATTTTGAAATACATATAAATGTTTTCGTTTGATTGCTTGACTTTGAGTTGTCTGAATTACACAAAATTTATATTGGCTTCATCGATAAATTTTTCTCTATTACCTAATAATATTTAAAAGTAAAAATTATAAAAATAATATAAATGGTATGAAAACTCGAAGAATGTTTTCATGGTCATATTCGATGGGATTTTCCAGTCGTTTAGGCGCGCATGTGCACGGCTGGGCTGGCCTGCTTTTATTTACATAAGAGAAAATATTTCATCTAGCGAGAAATTTACGCTTCCGAGTGTTATCATTGAGATAATCGAGAATGCGGCGTCCTGCGTGGAATGATACTAAAATTTCGGCTATATATACGTTTCCCTAAACAAATAGAAGACGCGAGATTCGAAATTTGAAAAAAACGACGATTAAGATACAACGTAGGACGGTCGATATTAGGATCGACGCAAGTTGCAAATCAAATTAAAATTTTGATTTGCAACTTCTTATAAAATAATAAATATAAAAAAAGTATAAGTTATTTTTTACTTTGAATATTGTGCAATGCCAAAGGGGTTTATGCTCGTAATTTAAATTAGTGTTAAGTCGTGGAATGCAGGAAAGGAAAAATGATGATTGTCTATAAAAATTGGCTGTAGTATTATTTTTATATATATTATTTTATTTATTTACCGTTACAATGTGTTCTACGGATGCGTTGCGACTTCTTGTATAGTTGTCGTTGATTGAGTTTCTTCTTA